>JAECWK010000133.1:0-62862 GCA_018150405.1 Drosophila varians | reverse complement strand
GACAATGTATGCATTCGATAAATGTGCATATTACAGTATAGAGGTTATTGTAGTCAGAACATAATACTCTGAAAGTGTCATGCTGGGCATATGTTGACATAAAAAGCTAAGGAAAAAGGGATTGAAAGTTCGAGAGACCCTAAAAGGAACTTTTGACAGACATAATAGGTTCTGGCTGTCGATTTCACCATTGATAAGGATATTGATGAAAACTGCACCCAGTCCTACGGTTTAGTAGCGATGGTAATTTTATTAAGAGAGGATTCTGTTATGACGGTGTTAAGACGGTGTTTGGATATTTGCATCCCAGTTGACACCCCTAAGACCAAAAGGAGAAAGTTCTTCTGTACAGATTCAATACGGTCTTGATGAACCCCATATTGGGGACTCCAGACACATGAACCGTATTCAAGAATCAGACGAACTAAAGATATGTAAAGAGTTTTGGTTATATAAGTGGGTCATTAAATTCCTTTGACCATCTTTTTTTAATGAAACCAAGCACACCCCTTGGCTTTATTAACCATTGGCGATATATGGTCGGTAAATTTAAGCTTGAAAAGTTAATTTTCTAGGGCAGTCCCATAGAGAAAATAGGTGTGCTAGGGTAGGCTTAAGCGATAGAATGACATAAGTTTTCATTTTTGACCCATTAAGTTTTAAGTCATTTGCAGAACACCAATTTTGGAACTTGTCCAGACCGAACTGATGTTTGTATTGGGCAGAGGAAGACTTATATTGACGACACACCTTAACGTCATCTGCGTACATAAGTACATGAGTGTACGGTAAAGAAAAAGGCAAGTCATTTATGAAATGAATATGGTAAAAGAAAAGGCCCGAGATGACTTCCTTGAGGGACTCCAGATGTAGCTCGGACTAGGCAGGAGAATCCATCATTAAAAGGACGCGTTGGGTTCTTCCAGAAAGATAACTGGAAATGCACGTTAGAAGGTTAACAGGAAATCCCAAACGATCGAGTTTTCAAAGGAGTGAGTGGTTTACAGAGTCAAATGCTTTACTATAGGCAGCGTAGATGACATATGTTTAAAGACCATTTTGAAAGCCATCAATCACAAATGATGTCAGCTCCAACAAGTTGGTAATGGTGGAGCGACGCCTAATAAAACTATGCTGGCATGGAGAAATGATTGAGCTACAGAGGTTTTGCAAATGAGGAGTCATAATTTTTACAAATAGCTTTGAATTGCGGACAATTTAGAGATGCCTCTATAATTGGTAGCATCAGATTTTTTCCTTTTTTATGCAGGAATTATAAAGGATTCCGTCCACATAAGGGGAAATATCGACGTTTCCAGAGATAAGATGAAAAGCTTTAAAAGAGGTTTGCACAATGACCGGCGCAATTCTAGCACACAGCCTCATGCTCATCGAGACCTGGTGAAAGTACCAGTTTAACTTTTAAGAGATCCGATAGCAAACTGCGCTCGGAGATAGATGGACCAAAATAAGATTGGCTGAATGAATTTCATATATGAAGGAGCTGATCAGAAATAGTACAAGGTGAATACGTTGTTTGAAAAAACCAAGGGGGTTGTCTTTGGACGGATACTTCCATGGCACACAAGAGTCAAAAAAACTATTCAAACTCCTATAAAAATATTCTAAGGCGATATTTATATCATTGCATGCCAAAAAACAGAACAATCAAAGGAAAGAATTGAGTTATTGAGCTTTTTAAATTCAGCCTTACGAAAGCAGCGAATTCTATTAACTACACTATGAGATTTAACTAAGGCAATGGTTTCGATTGAAGCCTCAAGCGTAGGATGATATGGATCTTCGGGGGTCACCAAAGGCAGGGCTCTGGAAAGGGTGATTCCATCTGGATCAGACACAAAACATATGTCTAGAAGCCGACCTAAAGAATTTCTGACATGGTTAATTTGACCTAAAGACATGTCAAACATGCTCGCAGTAAAATCATGGTGTGAAGAAAGTGATAAAGCTGTAACGTTATCGATATTTGACCAAGTGAGTTCTGGTATATTAAAGTCACCCACAACCACCAGCTGGTCGCTATCGGTCATAAGATTGAAAACCGACTGGATAGCAGACAAATGATGCCAGTAAGTAGGCGGCTCGGATGAAGGCGGTATATGAACGGGTAATAAACAGCGATTGATCGACAAAGTGATCCTAACGCAAAGAAATTCTAAATTACCAAACTCTTGCACCTTGACCTCTTCCAGAATGGAAAGAGGAGACTACTGAGATTAGTACTCCTCCGCCTTTTTGGAGAGGTCGGTCAGCGTCTGAAAGTGGTGTACCTGTCTGGGAAAACTTCGGAGCTAAGGATCTCCGGCTTTAACCAGGCTTCACCTAAAGACAATAACCTAAGATGCAAAGGAAAAGCTATCGGAGTACAGCCTAGGAGCTTACTTCGAAGGCTCCATTATATTCTCATAGGTGAGTAGTGGAGTTTGTAAGGCCTGGTATTTTTTTTTTACGTTTCTCGGCTGATGTTCTTGAACGAATATGTAGTCTGGCCAGAAGCCAGGCGAACACAATCTCAAACATCGACAAGGCACACATATCTTAAAGGATGATGTGCGCCTCGAGAGTGTAAATTTAAATTTGGAGATGTCCTCCACCTTAATTTCGGCTTTTTGTTTTGGCTTTGATGTAGCCGAGATATCGATCTCTAAGGTGTCAGGGGCAAGCGGTGAAACAAATGTTTGTTTCGTTGGTGGAACAACTCTTAGGGGCTTTGGTCTCGCATCTTGTAGAACTGCGATACCAGTCGCTACCGGGGGTCCGGACACAATGTTCCCCGTGGGTTTTACTGGGGTATGCAGCAATTGCGGCTGTGTCGTCCACTGGTAGTGATGCCATAGGGGACAAATAAGAAATTTGCTTACGATCACTGACGCATTCGGTATCGAATTTTTATCAGTCCTGACTCTTGGAGTTGTCAGGGTTATCAGGGGTTGATTGATCGTCGCCATTGCAGGCAGAGGATTAGCTATTGCACACGGCTCGCTAGGGTGGATTGTTTACGCTTCGGAGACTCGATTAGTAGCTGTAGGTTACTAAATTAAGAATCAAGCGCATTGAATTGATCGCTGATTTTGCGAAAACCAGCTTTCAATTCGTTAAATCCATTCCTTGTGTGCCGCATGAACGCTCTCATCTCGCTCTGCACGGCACGACAGTCACTGCAACAATAGTGCAAGTCAGAGCTCCTGGATACTCCGTCCGACACTGAGCTCGTGAAACCGGAACATTTGGCATGTACCATGTTGTCACACAGCCAACAGGGAGGCTTGGCTGGAATGCAGTTATAGTCTTGTTATAGTCTTAATAGCGCAGACCTCTTTAAAATCCATTTTATTATTTTATTTATTTATTTTTTAATTTTAATTTATTAATACCTTGAACCACTGTACCAAATAGAAGAATTAGAACAAGATAACGGTTTGGAAGTTTATTATAAGAGTTACTTCGGTTAGTCTCAAAGTTAAGCAACTCTAAGTGGGAAAAACTTAGAGAAAACTTAAACAAAAGAGCAACAACAAATAGTAAAAGCAAAGCAGAGCTATGCTTGGATTAAAATTAATAAATATTATTTTACCACCAAATATATCACTGCATACGCGTAAGCGTACGGAAATTGTTAAATTGTTTTAAATTGTTAAAAATTTAAAATGTATTTAAATCCACGCAGGTTTTCGCAAAATAGGCAAAATAATAAAATAAACGCAGAGCGCAAAAAAAAAAAAAAAACTCGTCCGTTTGCTTAGGAAGGCAAAAAAGATTTTGATATTGTCAGTATAAATATTTTGTGTATCAAAAGTCTGACGGTTCAATTTAGTTCACTGTTTGGTTCAATAGTTGAAAACGTCAAGCGCAGGTAGCGGCGGCTCGCGGATCAACGGGAAGAGCAGAAGGATTCAAACAACGGCACTGCGTTCGGAACCGCAGCTGCACGACCGAAAGATGCGAAGAGATAAGAGCAAGACACATTGTCCAAACCCTATAAGTCCGATGCATTAGAGCGCCCTGGAGAACGACAAGGTGGGGATCGCAGACCAATGCACGGCTCTGTGGGCAGGCGTAATGCGGAATTGGGTGCTGAGAGATGCTGAAATAAACGCTGATGCACCGCTGACTGCCGCCGGTACCAACTAGATTTAGAGAACAGATTTCCTTTATTTATCAAGCTGGCACAAGTCCAAACATACTCCCCCCGTTAGAGGTCCAGCTTTCAACATAGCTGCGTCGGGACATGAGGCAGCTTGGTCAATATCTTCTACCATTCTTCAGGGTCATGGGATTGATTGCAAGCGGTCGCATCCATTTAGTGCAGGGGCCCGATAGTTTGTCTGCATCTTCTTGGCATAATGAAAGTGCACCAGCACACGGGCGTTTGAGCCGGACGACATTGAGAGGGCATTGAAACGTCTCAAAATTTAATTTGTCATGGAACCTATACTCCAAAAAAACTCGGTAGATCAACAGAAGGCTTAAGGCTACACAGAGCCTTCTGTTACACAGAAGGCTTTCCACTTATATGATCTGTGCAAGAGAAAAGAAAAGTTTAGTATCAATAGCTGTAAAACGTAGTTTTTTTTTTGCGTTGAAAAGGACAGACGGGCAGGCATACAGATGGACGGGCGCGGAGACTTATATTCACTTATATTCAATAATGTTTACTAAAAGAGTCGTCGATGTCTAATTCACTGCTTTACACCCAAACAACTCCAAACACATACTGAGACAAGGTTTACAAAACCACGAAGGCTGCCCAAAAACCAATATTATCCAGTCGGAAACATTGTTGCCCCAGCCACCATCGGCATAAATAAAACCTCTTCAGTTCTTCAACACAAATAACTTATAGCAACAACTTCAAGCGCATGAAGGTAACTTGCTATCTGCAAAGGAATGGGATGCGAAGCACTCAGATAGAAGGTTACCAACTTGTAAAAAAAAACACTTTCAGGCAAAGTCACCGGTCCTCAGCCAGTAAGAACTAATGTTAATGAATCATCTTTAAATCATCATTTTAAACCTCAATCCGCCAACCATCCAATTTACCGAATATGTCTTATATTTCTTACTTATGAAGCGACCCTAATTTTCAAGGTCAATGCACAAAACATTTACCCTAAAGTAATTTCAGCCACAGATAATTTCTTCCGAAATGATAATCGGGGTTTATGAATACATCATACTCATATGTTATGTCAGTCTTAGGCATCAACTCAATATTGAGTCAACATTTAGTCAGTTGAAGAAAACTCTTTACCTTGCTTATTTACATATTAAACAGTCAACTAAATACTGCAATGCTTGAGTAAGGCTGCAAGACCCTTTTGGTTGCACCTGTATTTACCCCGTCTTAGGTTTCGTTTCGTTTCTCGCAACCACTTTGACATCAACGTTAAATATTGAAGATAGCAAACAGACTTGGACTTGGCGAACATTCCAATATGCCGACATACACTATATTTAATTTTGTTCTGACATCAGCGACGTTTCTTATAAGCCGCTTAAAATGTGAAAACAGCAACTATACAATTAAATGAACATATAGAGGCTGAAGATAAATTTCTTGCAGACTGGACCTTTAAAATTATTTAGTAAAAATTACACTTCAGCAGTTACATTGTCGACATCAGCAAAACATCATTGAGCGAGTATCCGGAGGAAGTTACAGCCGAACCGTCAAACACCACCCTGTGTTTCTTTTGTGGAGCTCTCTTCCTTTAGGATGCAATGATGAGGCAGATAGTATTTGAAACGTCTCCTTAGTTCCTCCGGGACCAAGGACATGTGGCCCAAGTTTAGATATTCCTTTACAAACGCTGCATACTGGGCCTTTAAGTCAGGACGACAGAATCTACGAACTGCCTGCGCATAGAGTTCTCCCAAGAGCTTTATGCTGTGCTTGGTTGAAAGTCGAACGAAATACTCTCCGGAGTCTAGTCGCAACTGAAGGGTGGAAAAGTGGGCCTCACAGTCAAGCTTCTCCTTAGTCGCATTCACCACGGGAACTGAACAAGTTTCAACTTCAAGTTTCAATTACGCAATTTCAAATGACGATCCTGAACCACAAGTGAATTTGCAGGGGGTGCATGCCTGAAGAAACACCAGGACCGGAAGATGAGAAGTAGTGCTAGGAGTATGCAAGGAGTATGCGGGAATGAAAGGAGACATTATGCGTGTGATGGCAAAGTGACTCGGTTTTATGCACACAAAGCAAAGGGCTTAATAGATAAGGCGTTGAACATCGGGCAGGCGGACAAAGAGTGCGCTGAGGCGCCACACAGGGCGCACGTATCGATCGATTATTGGTCAGTCTCCGTCGGGCTCCATGGCCTAAAGCATGGGCAGCCATGGCGATATCCACCGTTTCTAGCGTCCTGCATCGCTGCTCCAAACACCTGGCTATGGATTCTCACGTCGGAATAGCATCCTCCCTCGAGGCCTCTTGCAACTCCTCCCACTTGGTCTGCATGGGCTGGATTTGCACAAGTAGGCAGTCTTGTATTTCCTTAGCCGATCCAGAACTCATCAGCGCTCGCATGTGACTGCTCGACTGCTCGAAGGTGAAGGATCTTATTTACAAGGGTCTGAAAAATCAATCAAAATGTTGAGGTCCCAAGCGTTTTTGGTAAAAAGAATCAAAGTCAAGAAAATCAATTTCATTTTTATTTTTATGTCTCGGCCCCAGTGTCTCGGATCCAAAAACTAACTTAATTAGAATGTGCATAGAAGCATAATGCGTTCCACCATAGCAAAGCTACCAAAGCTAACGGTTCACACAATAAACGCCTTGCGCTATGCGAACTCGGCTGTGCCTATCTCTTACGTTTGATTTGTTTACATCTCTATATCTTAGTAATTGGGGGCTTGCACGGAGCTTAGCTGCTGATCCCTTTTTTAAGTCAGCCTTACGAAAGGAGCGAATTCTAACAGCTACGCTATGAGATTTAACTAAAGAAATAATTTCGATTGAAACTTCATGCTAGGAATAATATAGATCTTTGGCAGGGTTCTCTTTGATATAGGCCGAGATGACGTTACTATCATTGATTACATAGGGGACAAATCGGAAAGTTGCACATGATCACTGACGCATTCGGGTGATCAGGGATTGAGTGATGGTCGCCAGTGTGGGCAAAGAATTAGCTGGTGCACACGGCTCAGCTAGGGTGGAGACTCAATTTGTACCTGTAGTGCAAAAAAATTGCAAGATAAAACTCCGTGATTCCGTCAGGCACTGAAGCCGTAAACGTTAACAGTATCGGAAGAAAAGTCACCGATTGTCATAAATTAATCTTCAAGACTAAGTTCCGAAAATCGAAACTTTTAAGCTTGGAGCCCAATCCTTAAGTAAGTGGTTTGTTATATATTAATCCTTGTGGATTAATGAGGCAAAAATATACATAAACCAATTGGTAGAAATTATGTTATAAAAGTTTTTTCATAGGGTATATAAACACGATTTCTGGGTTATTGCCGCAACTTGCACTTGAACAAATTGGGCGTTGGAGAGATAATGCGGTCAGAAAAAGTTTGTCTAAGACTGATTTTATTTGCTTTAAAATTCACTATTCATAGATAAGTAGATACATTGATATTGCTTAGGTGGTAACATAATGAAATATATAAAACAAAATGATAAGTTTACAATTTAAATTTAATAAATTCAGTTATATACGACAACATTCTAAATAGGAGTAAGTCGTTTATTCAAAGTATACTTCCTCAAAACCCCACAGGATTTACATACAAAGCCCGACTAATAAACAATGCGAAATACAAGCTTATGGTATATTTTTTAGTTGCTTTAATAAATATTACTAAAAGAAACAACTACTAGAACTCTACCCCTTTCCACCGCAGATTCTGTGTTACGTTCAAATTTTTTAAATTCATACTGTTTCTGTGCGGTTCCAGTTCGAAACGCACAATAGAACTTTTGTATTAGGATAAGACTTCCTATTTATGTAAAGTATATATTTTAGTAAACATATTTATATACATTTTAGCTTTTGTGGCGTCTTTGGATACTTCATACACGCAATGGTACAGTAAAGCAGTTATCCAAACTAAAGGAGAAGAAATATCTAATGGCTTAACTGCATCTTATGAAGTTGCTTTAAAAGCTTACCAAAGTCGGAATGGTTACCTTCCAGAAAGTGTCATTATATACAGGTAATAAAGTTTCTTTATTTATCGTCAAAAATATAACTCTCACTATCAGATAAGATACATAATATTTACAATTATTTATTTAAGTTCTTTATTTCGTAAGTGCATTCAAATAGCAATTGCGTTAAATGTACTCAGACGAACAGAACCAAGGAGAATCACGCGGTACGAGTTTTACCGCACCGTGGATATCTGTTCATAGTTAACCTAACCTTCACCCCCATTCTGTGGCCTTGCTGGAACGAGAACAAGGATGTTGCTGGTTCACGGACGACTTAGCTCGCAAAGATATGGGATGTTTCAAATGGTACATGAAGAAATTCACCGTACACTGACAACATCCTCGCAAAAATCTAGGCAGCTTCTGACTTTTTAATTGTGTAGAGTCCCTGAGTTTCCTTAATGGCTATAGACGGAATGACGGAAATACCTTCGTAGAGAAGCAAATATATACGCTTATGTAGTATTTTACCGAAAGGCGGCTGCGAACCTCGAACGGACCACAAAATTTCACTTCGTTGACTTCAAACACTTGGCATCCCTGCACTCTATTTTGTGGAAAATCAATTATTACATGCTCCAACTGTCGCGTTTACTCCGAAAACATTTTACGCACATGTTTACTTAATCACAGCTTTCTTCCTTCCAATAGGCCAGTACAGCAAGCTCGGGTTCTTATGTGAAGGAGGTTCGCCTCTTGAAAGCCATAAAAGAAGGCAATAGTGCCAGTAGACCCGACTCTCCAGTCGCAAAATGCTTGGATCAAAGTGAGCTCGCAATCCAGGTCTTTCTTTAAAGCCCTCATAACAGGATCGGTGCAGCTCTCTAACTCTCAGAATTGGCGGAGAAGCTCGACGAGACGCTTATCTACTGAACCTGAAAGTTTGACCAAAACTTACCGGCAAACTTACCAAGGATTCCCACGTCGGAAGGGAACTGAACGATCGGAAATGCAACAACTTGCGTGTTTTTGGGCGTAGAAGCGTCGGACTTCTTTTAAAATTCATTTTATACGAATCTAAGCTTGTTATGAATGTTTTTGTAAAGATCGGCTAACTATATACGATATTTACTATATCTTTAATTAATAGGAGCCGCTATTTAACTGCAAGGGTATATAAGTTTCGGCTCCGTCCGAAGTTAGCTTTCCATTCTCGTTTTTTAGATAAGTAAGTAGCGAATAACTGGAATATGAAATATGAACAAAATTTTGTTTTTCATTTTCAGAGATGGAATTGGAGATGGTCAACTAAATACTTGTTCAGAATATGAAGTTCCTCAATTCGAAATAGTCGGTGAAAATAAAATTAAGATTTGTTTCATAGTAGTACAAAAAAGACTTAATACCCGGATTTTTACTGTGAGTACTTTTTATTTTGTTGTATTTTGATCAATTACCAATCCCATGTAGTATGGTCGTTAAATTTAAGCGTCATGTCTAATAGAATACCTAAATCGATAACGTGAGTTTATCGTTTTAAAGTCATTCCATAGAAAAAATAAATCTGGAAGCTCCAAAGTAGGGGTTGACATTTTAAATCATTTTCAGAACACAAATTTTTAAACGTCCAATAGAATAGAAGAAAATGTATACTAGCTAGCTCTCCTTAAGCTTCGAAGAGCGTGGTTGCACTCCAAAGCAAGGGAAGTACCGGGCCAACCTTCAGACGATGCGATAACAAACTGACCAAAACTAAGATTGCCTGATAGAATCCTCTATGTGTAAGAAAATTGTAGGACGTGAAAGCTTTAAAAAAAATTAGTTTTTCCACGTGCATCTTTTTAATTTGTCTTTAACAAATTATAGATTTGCCTTGGATGTTTAGTAAACTAAGTAACATTCAGAGTTATGCACGGTAAAGTTTAATCGAGCTACTAAGTAATTTAAATAAGTTATATTGTAGCCAGTTTTTGTAAAGTGGTTTAAAAGTAAGTAAGTAATTTTTAATGTACTTAAGATTAATTAGACGCCTCTCAAGGTGGCCACGAGAACCAATGCACACAGACGGTGTTTGATATACTTTTATTAAGTGATAAAAGAGCTCAATCAGAATTGGGGTATGATCAGTCGGTTTTGGTAGCTTTTTGGATTCGGTTGGCCAATAGTGTTGCCTTCCAGGATGCAAATAGCCGATATTGTTGTCCAGTTTCAAAAGAGCGTATTAGGGTATGGTTTTTCTAGGTGTTAAAAGCCCGGATCCCCAATAAATGTATTTGACATTGTGGTCGCCAACTGCAATAAATCGGTCGCCTAGAGTTTAAAAAAATTCCATAAATTGGACTTCGTAGATCGTGGAGGGAGACTTTATCGATTAACCTATCGGGACCATATTTCAATTTGTTTAGGACATGATGCTTAATTCGTCTCCCAATTAATATTCCATTGCCGCTGTGAGCGGTGCTTATGAAGGAAGTGCCGAAGATGCATGATCTGATTCGGATTGGGGGACAACGGTGGATTGCAGAGTAGTAGTGCCATTTGGGTTCTCGTTGAGGCAATGCGTTGATTAAGTCGGTTTTTCTTGTCGTGGTTCCAGCGGCCTCCTACATAGACATTATTTAGATTGCAATAATATTTTGTGTGACTTGGCAGCTTATGCATTTTTTTAGATTTTACTTTCTTGCTATGAAGAACGCAATCTGGAAAATTTTATACGGATCGGACGATTAAATCTTATATCTGCCATATTGGAAATGCCACAACTTTTTGGGTGTAGAGGCGTCAGAATTCTTTTTAAATTGATATGAAACTAAACTTATTTTTAATGTTCTTGTGATCCATACAAATATATCCGGTATTTGCCATATCTCTTCAAGGATATACAAACCTCGGCCCCGTCGGATCTTAGCTTTCCATTCTTTGTTAAACCTTTGCAGAGCGTATTTTAATTTTGGGCAAAACTGTGCGAGGCAGTGAAGAAGATTCCTATAAGGTGGTCCGTCTGTCTGACGGACCTTCTGTTGTTCTTTGCTTTACAGCTATCGGCTTTTAACTTTGTCCACACCCTTCTTTTGCTTAAAAAGTCTATATTTAGTTTTTCCCGTGTGATTGCTCGCATAAAACCTTTTACAACTCCTGGTATCCAAACCATATAGTACATTTACTGCGCCTTTTGTAAAGCTTACATTCTCAAAATAAAGCATGAACAAAAAAACAAAACACCTTATAAGTTAGATTTCGTAACCATTGTTACGCGTTGCTTTACCGCAATAAAACACAATATTTCTAAATAATGGATACTTTTTTAATATTTTTCAGGAAAATGAAAATCGTTTTGAAAATCCATGCCCAGGAACCGTTGTTGACATGCACATAACACGGGCACATATGTTTGATTTTTTTCTAGTTTCGCAAATGGTTCGACAAGGCACAGTAACTCCCACTCATTTTATAGTTCTAAGAGATGATGCAAATTATGGACCAGATATAATTCAAAAACTAAGCTATAAACTTTGTTTTTGTATTATAATTGGCCTGGAAGTATTCGTATTCCAGCTTGTTGTATGGTAAGTTATTTCAATAAAGTACGAATTTTTATTTTCGAAAATGTTTACGGATCGACCGACAAAATCGTATGGCATCTATATAACTAAACGATCGGAAATGACACAACTTTCGTGTTTTTGGGTCTTCTTTGAGGGACTTTTTTTATACCCTTGCAGAGGGTATTATAATTTTGGTCAGAAGTGTGCAACGCAGTGAAGGAGATATATAGGACCCCATAAAGTACGTCCGGACGTCTGTCCGTGTGTCCGTCTGTCTGTTTGTACGCGAACTAGTCTCTCAGTTTTTGAGCTATCGTCTTGAAACTTTGCACAAACCTTTCTTTCCTTTGCACGCAGTATATAAGTCGGAACGGCCGGGATCGGCCGACTACGGCCGACCTACAGCTGCCATATAACTGAACGATCGGAAATGCTATAACTCCCATGTTATTAAAGATAAAAACTTGAAACTTGAAGATTGAAACATGCACAGATTTTCTTTTGTGGGAATCTAAACCGATCTGAAAATTTTCATACTGATAGGCCGACTATATCCTATAGCTGCCATATAACTGAACCATCGGAAATGCAACAACTTTCGTGTTTTTGGGCGTAGATGCGCCCGACTTCTTTAAAATCCATTTTATGTTAATTTACGCTTGTTGTGAATATTTTTGTAAAGATCGACTAACTATATCCGATATTTACTGTAACTTTAATCAATAAAAGCGCTATTTAACTGCATGTGTATATAAACTTCGGCTCCGTCCGAAGCTAGCTTTGCCTTCTTTTTTAAGCACCTTTTGAACCTGAAAACTGCAGCCGTTCACTCAACCTCGTGACTAATATGGTATAACTGACAGAATATATCCTTAGAGGATCGTGCTGGGGTCTGGACATTCATGACACATTAAAACCTCTAAAAATTTAATTTTTCATGGAACCTATACACCGAAAACACTCGGTAGCTCATCAGGAGGCTATAGAGTATAGTCGACAGATTCCGGACGTTTCCTGCCTTGAAAAAGACAGACTTATATTCACTTATATTCAATCAAAAATACGTAAAAAAAGTTAGGGCTTGTGTAATTGTGTCGTCGCTCGTGTAATTAAGTAGTTATTTGGACAGTATTTATTTGTTCCTTTAAAAGTCCTGATAAATAAACGAGATACTAAACACACCAGTCAAAAGGGCAATCGGAAAGTGGTGTTAAAGAACCTGGTAATACCTGAGTGGGGCTATATAAAAAAAGTCGCTGACCGGTTAAATTTTCAATTGGTCATTGACTTCAGAGACGACAATATGAGCTCAAACCACCAAAAATTCAGCAAGGTCTGGAATTAAATGCTGCAATAACACCTGCATGAAATCTCGGCGTCATTTCCCTGGGTCCCTGGTTCTTCTAATTTTCACCATCGGATTTAGTTTTAGATCAGATTTGGAGGGACAAATGTGGCATTAAAGATAAAGACTATGATAAACAAAAAAAAAATTGAGAAAATTATTTTTCGTCGTCATACATTGAGAAAAAATATTAAGAGGAATCTATTCCAAGTTTAAATTTGGATATGGATTGTGAAGATGTAGATTTAGGGGGTTAAAAAATTTGGAAATTCAAAACATCGGGTATTTCATAAATAGTATAAGCGAAGAATCAAAAACATTTTGTAAACTGTTGGTAAGCAGGCGACCCAAGGAGTACTCCAAGGAGTCAAAATATTTAGCCCAAAACATTTTTTATATGTCCAACTCTACCTATTCTTTTTAAGGGACAAATTAAATTTGAACATGCACAACATAAAGATCCTTTATCGGTAAACTTCTTAAAAATTTTTGCAAAAAATTAATTTTGTTTTAAAATAATTTCTTTCAAAATTACAAAAAAAAAATGAGTGAAGAGCTAGAAAAACACAATGATTCCCAAGTCGTCCTTATAATGGACGAAATGCAGCTCCAGAAGGAATTGAGGTATAATTCATGTTTAGATTAATTAATGGATTTGAGTGCACGGTTCTTCAAAAGAGTAATAGGATTGCCCATGAAACATGCGTTTTTTAATAAAGTCCATATATTCAAATTGGAGCATGGTACTAAATAATTTAGATTCAGACAATGGTCGATCTGCAACCGACCTTGTTAGGAAAAACATATCCATTTTGTGTAATGATGTAATGTAATGATAAATACATTTAACCAAGATAGCTTATAAAATACTTTTGCGGTGCTCAGACGGAAGGGTGGTAATAATCACAACCCTTCTGTGGCGGAGCTAAATGCGACAATAGCAAGAATAATGTCCATCAAAATCATACGGCTCTTCCGCAAATTATGAATCAAGCGAGCCTCGCGATCCCGCATGCCATCAAATGCCACCCAGTAAATGATGTACCACTATTTATAAGATGAACGAAGATGTAATGAAAAAGGTGACAAAGATTTTGATACAGACTATTTTGGTTCAGCCAATTTATATTGAAACTTGATTCAGAGAGATACTTTATTGGTTACGTAGCCTCAAAGATGCTTCCTAAGTTAAATTGCAAAGTGTGTGAAAAATATTAAAGTTTTTATTTCATAAAAATTATTTTAGTAATACTGATTTTGGAAGTCGGCTAGCTTCGTTGCAATATTTTATGAGCGCATAATCAAATCACATCAGCGTTTTTGTTAGAATCCTTAGAATCCATCTTGTTTAATTTGACTGTGATTGTAGGGAACACAAAATACTGAAAATATTGGATTTTTTGCTTCTCGTTTTAAATCGGAAACATTGCGCTTGGGGATTAGAAAAAGCAAGTGTTAAAAACCAAGAGTTACATATTATGTCCGGCAAATAATTGAAAAGAATATTTTCAATAAAAATTCAAATAAAAATATTAATTAGAATGACAATAGTCATACAATTTTTATTAATAATAATAACTACAATAATTACAGTTATGAAAATTATAATAATATTAATAATAATGACAATAATAATAATAACGAGAATGGAAAGCTAACTTCGGACGGAGCCGAAGCTTATATACCCTTGCAGTTAAATAGCGGCTTCTATTAATTAAAGATTATATAATTAAAAATTATTATCGGATATAGTTAGCCGATCTTTACAAAAACATTCATAACAAGCTTAGATTCGTATAAAATGAATTTTAAAAGAAGTCCGACGCTTCTACGCCCAAAAACACGCAAGTTGTTGCATTTCCGATCGTTCAGTTATATGGCAGCTATAGGATATAGTCGGCCGATCTGTATGAAATTTTCCAGATCGGCTTAGATACCAATAAAAGGGAATTTGTGCAAATTTTTATCTTCAAAAACGTGGAAGTTATAGCATTTCCGATCAATCAGATATATGGCAGCTATAGGATATAGTCGGCCGATCCCGGCCGTTCCGACTTATATACTGCGTGCAAAGGAAAGAAGGGTGTGTGCAAAGTTGCAAGACGATAGCTCAAAAACTGAGAGACTAGTTTGCGTAGAAACAGACAGACGGACAGACGGTCCGACGGACAGACGGACATGCTTATATCGACTCAGGAGGTGATCCTGATCCAGAATATATATACTTTATGGGGTCCTGGATGTCTCCTTCACTGCGTTGCACACTTCTGACCAAAATTATAATACCCTCTGCAAGGGTATAAAAATAACGGTACGATACTAAAAAAAAAAAAATTTTGAGGAAAAAAGGACCCGGCGTAAGCTACTGCCTACGAATACTTATCAGTTACAATATTTCAGAAAGTTCCGTGGCACTTTCACTCACACAGCTTATGATTCTGACGTAGATCCCGCTATGGTCTTGCAACTATAACTTCATCCCAGCGAAGCATCCCTTGTTGGCTGCGTGACGACATGGTACGTGCCAAATGTGCCGGTTTCACGGCCTCAGTGTGGGACGGAGTGTAGTGTCCCGGAGCTCTGGCTTGCACTACTGTTGCAGTGACTGTCGTGCCGTGCAAAACGAGATGAGATCGTTCATGCGGCACACAAGGAACGGATTTATTGAATTGAAAGCCGGTTTTCGTAAAATCAGCGATCAATTCAATGCGCTTGATTCTCAATTTAACAGCCTACAGCTACTAATTGAGTCTCCTAAGCGCAAACAAAACCAACTGAACACTTCAAGAGCCAGGACAAAAATTCGGACACCAAATGCATCAGTAATCAAGTGCAATTGTCCGATTTGTTCGATTTCCCCTATGATATCCCTACTAGTGACGCCTCAGCCTCCATTGCTGCAAACATTAGTAAAGCAAAGTAAGCCGCGCTGCTTATGTATAAATCTATATAGCTACGCGAGGAAATAAGAACATATACTTAAGTTCAAGTACCCGCGGTCTGCATGTGACAGTTTATGCTGACACTTGCAACCGCCTCGGATTTCATCCGCTTGGTCAAGAACTCGTATATTTATCGTTTGTTTATGTTTATGCAACAATGTATGAAGAAGTACTTTAACGAACTGTTCTCTTACTGTCTGTTCGCGGCAAATGCCGCGGCTAGCTCACAGAGTTTGTGGGAACGTTCCACCGAATTTATATATTCGACGGGATTGCCCGAGCCCAGAATTAACACAGAGTGGATTAGTCGATACTATTCCCTTTATTATGACAAAGTTGTGTTTTACAAAACGGGATTACTTGCTGCGCTGTTGTCTCCTGGCGTAGCCTGGCTCCTCCGCTCTCGCTCGCGCTTTCCCTTCCGGGTTCGCCGGTCACCGCCCCGTGTTGGTCGCCGGACTTTACACCCCCGCGAGGCGTACGCCGTGGGGAAGTGTTGGTCTGGTGCCTGGCAGCAGACTTGGTAACTGGGGCTTGCCGCGTTAGGGACGGCGGCTCTCAGATGTCTTCGATGCTGGATGCTGGTGCCCTTTCGTCTGGCCTGGTATCTTCTCGGGTTGGTCGCCTCGACCGTCCGATCTCTCCGAGCTTACGCCTAGATAGACGGATGGTTTCGGTGCCTGGCAGCCGAGTGTGTTACCGTGGTGGCCTCTGCCGGATGAAATGCCTCACGCTTGGCGCCCTCCTCCCCTTGGTCTTGCTCCCGCCGGCCCGCTATCGCTTGGCCGGAGTCTTGCTTGACGAGGATTCGGCGGGTCGATCGCTTGTCACTGGCAAACCTTGGTGCGGTCGCTCCCCGGATGCCGTGACGGATCGCGTGTGGTCACCCTCTCGGTTCTCTCCGTGGGTCTAAGTTCACGAGGGTAGCGCGTCGGCTCACGCCTGTTCGTTGCGATTGGGGAACCAGTTCAGGCGTACGCCGAACTTGTCCTTTATCGTCTTCGTTGCAAGGCTACCGACTTCCAAAACGCTACGCTCGACTCCTTTACCCTGGGCTTCTTCTTGTGCTGCTCGCTGTGATCTCCTCTGTGATTCCCGTCTCCTCGATGTCTCCGTGATTCCCGTCTCCTCGACGTCTCTGTGATTCCCGTCTCCTTGCTAGTGTTCGCAACTCGCTGCACGAGTATCTTGACCGATTTCACTCTTCCCGACTTTACGTTGCCTCGCACTCGATCTGACTCGCGCACGTTCCCGGACTTACTCCGTATCGGTCTCCGGACTCTCCAACGGCGGTCCTCGGACTTTACACTGTCAGACTCTCTGCTGACTAATCGTCCTGATCCCATGCCGGCAGTACCCTATATAGGCCCTGGCGCGGCCGATAATCCTTCCTGGATCGCTCCTTCCGTTAGTTGCGTCCAACCTCCAGTGCCGCTACTTTCTTCGTCTGACTTTCATCCCACCGCTGTTGCTAGGCGGGCTCCCTGTCCCGCTACTTTCCCCGTAGTCCCCTGCTTTCTCCTACCTTATCGCCGCTCCGCTGCTCTTTCCGTTACTTTCTCCGTTCCTCCTGCTTTCTCCGGTCCTTCGCTGTTGCTATGCGGGCTCTCTGTCCCGTTACGTTCCACGTCGTTCCTTTACTTTCTCCATTCCGTCGCTGTTCCGGACGGCTTTCTCTGGTCTCCTGACCTCCTGTTCTCCCTCCGTGAGAAAGACCCGTACCCGACCCCTCCTTCCCCCCTTGCTGTCTTGGGTGTGGGAGATTTCATCTCCTCACAGCACAGAGTGCATTCGATAAATGTGCATATTACATCTCCCTCCTTTTAAAAAATAACGTTATTACATGAAGTTATTTTTATTTTTGTTTTTTTTTTTGTTTCTTTTTTTATATATGTGTAAATAATGTTTTTTTTTAGTATATAGGCTTTATTAATTGATGGTATTAGATATATTAAAATGGAAATAGAATTCAATCTTGTGTTTTAGTTTAACCAACTGAAACAAGAAGATTGACAAGAATGTTAAATTTAATTTAATTTAAATTTAATAAACCTTTTTCATTTTCCAATTCTTAAAAAACAACGTTCTGATAAACTCCTATCTAAATTTTAGTTAATGAATATTTTTAATCTATCCTTATGAACTGTTTGTGTCTTACTCCTATCTCCTGATATTATAATATTATCCTTGTCTCCAATTTTTGTTACAGTATATGGGCCAGTATATTTAAAATCTAGCTTATGACCTGTCTCCTATTTTAAGTGATATATCTCTAGTTTTCCTATCATATAGTTCCTTATTCTTAATTTTATTATCTTCTATCATTATTATAGCTCTTTTATAAGCTACTTCTAACCTATATTTAGATTCCTTAGCATAGTCATCTACGTTATAAAGGGGTTCTATTTTATCTACAGTATTAAAATGTATTGGTAAGTTTGAGGCTTTACCAAATACTAGTTCATATGGACAATACTTATGTGCCGTATAGAAACAGTATACGAAATATTGTAGCTATACGTCCCAGTCAGTTTAATCTACTGAACTGTAGGATCGAATGAATTCATTGAAAGTTCTGTGGCTTCTTTCGGCTGTTCCAACGTGGTGGTGTGCAGTAGATGTTATGTTTTTGATGTTTAAATTTCTACATAGTTCATCTATTATTGAATTTTTGTATTCTGTTCCCATGTCTGTAATGAACGTCTTCATTGGACTGTACTTCAGAATAAAATCTTCAAATATAGCTTTAGCTACTGTTTTTGCACTTTTATCTTTAACCGGTATTGCGACGAGGTATTTTGTTAAGTCGCAGATTAGAGTAATAGTATACTCGTTGCCTTGTTCTGATTTGGATAGTGGACCGATCGTATCCACAATTACCCTGTCAGTCATTGGGGTCTTTGTATTTTTTATAATCTTCGATTTTTGGCATTTTGGATATTTGTTTTGTCATATTTTTCCAATGATAATGTCTTTTTATTTTTACTAATGTTTTAGCTATGCCTGTATGACCTCCTTGTATTGGACCATCATGGAATGAAAACAGTATTGCTTCTATTTCTTTATCATTATTTGATAATAGGGTCACCGGCTTGAGTAGCGCTACTCTTAGAGATTGTAATATTTTATTGCACATTATTTTGAAAGATTCTATTGAGATAGTGTCAAAGATCTTTTCGCTCGGTGTCACTTTGAGTTGGCTGATATTAAGTATACCGGCTTCTTTTTCAAGCCTTTGGAAGAATTGACCTAAGTCGAGAATTCCATTGGTATGTCTGCCATAAATGCATGGTCTGAAATAAGTTATTGCCCAGTGAATTGCTGTTAACTATTGTTCTGTTGTGCTTTTATTACCTTCTCCTTAAGTAAATGATCTTGATGCATATGCAACTGGAAGTTGGAGTCCGTTTTTGTGTTGAGTTAACACTGCTCCGCATGTTTGCTTACTTGCATCTGTTATTATGCAACATTCTTTGCTGAAATCTGGATATTGCAATATATTTGGATTTATTAGTGCCGATTTAAGATGTACGAATGCATTCTGACAGTCTTCTGTCCATTTGAATACACCTTTTTTACATAATCTCGTTATGTGACGGGAATATTCGGCGAAATTTTTTATAAAACGTCTATAATAGTTGCAAAAGGCAATGAATCGTCTAGCGCTGTCCGCATCATGTGGGACTGGATAGTTTTTAATGACATCGTATTTTTTTGTCTTCAGGCAAGATTCCTTTATCTGTGCATTTGTGTCCCAAAAATGTGACTTCATGCATGAAAAATAAACATTTTACAGGATGTAGTTTTAGATTGTATGTCCTACATTTCTCAAAAACATCAGTCAGTCGGAACATCCAATGACTATAAGATCATCCATATAAAGGAAAGCTTGTGAAGGTTCTAATCCGGAGAATGCTATAGTCATAAACCTCTGGAATGAGTTTAGCGCTATTTTTAAGCCAAATGGTAATCGAGTGAAGCAATATGAACCATTGCTTGTTGAAAAAGACGTTATATCACGGGAACTTTCTTCGAGTTCAATTTGGAGAAAACCAGACTTTAAGTCTAGGCATGAGAAGTATTTTGCTCTTCCTAGTTGATCTAAGATGTCATCGATTCTAGGTAGCGGAAACTTATCAGACAACAGTTTTTTATTAATTTGACGATAGTCAATTACTAATCGCCATTTTTATACCCTTGCAGAGGGTATTATAATTTTGGTCAGTTATTAACGATAATAATTTGCACAGATTCTCTTTTGTGGTAATCTAAGCCGATCTGCAAAATTTTATACGGATCGGCTGACTATATCCTATAGCTGCCATAACTATACATGCCACAACTTTCGTGTTTTTGGGCGTAGATGCGTCGGACTTCTTTTGAAATCCATTTTATACGAATCTAAGCTTGTTATGAGTGTTTTTGTAAAGATCGGCTAACTATATCCGATATTTACTATATCTTTAATCTATAGAAGCCGCTATTTAACTGCAAGGGTATATAAGCTTCGGCTCCGTCCGAAGTTAGCTTTCCATTCTCGTATCAGAATTGGGGAGAGATTTCTATGGAACTAACAAGAGTGGGCTATTATATGGTGAGACAGATGGTTCGACTATTTTATTGTCAATTAATTTTTGTACCTGTACCTGTATTTCGTCTTTTTGACTTTGAGGATTTCTATAGTTTTTTATATAAATTGGTTCGTCATCCGTCAATCTCAGTTTCTGTTTATAAAAGTTGTTGCTTGTTTTCTAGTCCAAATATATCGCTATATTTCGTGCATTAAGTTGTTAATTGTTTTTCGAAAGTTGTGATAATACAGATTTTTCTCTACATTCAGAATTAGTTTGAACTATGTTGTAGTTTAAAAGTATTTCATATTTTAAATTTTTGATATTTATTATTTTATCAGTACTGGTTGTATTTAGTAATCGGACAAATGCATTTTTGGTAGTTGCAACTGTGTTCGCAACATAAGTGCCATCTTGAATTTCCTGATTGGGAATTAGTACGCTATCTTCATCTGACGATTGGTGAATTTTTGTGGACGACTTGAGATCTTGCTGGCAGAACTGAATTATTTGGTCTAATTATAAGCCAGTCTTCAGATTGATTAAGATCCAAATTGCAATTAAATTTTTTTATAAAATCAAGTCCTAATATTCCATCACAAGGGATACTGAATTTTGAGTCTACTATATGGAAGTCATGTGGAATTATGTTTTTAGAAGTCTGTATTTCTATAGAGATCAACCCTTTTGATTGGGTAACCTCTTTGCTTATGCCTTGTATGTTTATTATATCGTCTGTTAGTATATGTTTAAAAAAGTCAGAATTTTCTTTTAATAGGGATACTTCTGCACCTGTGTCTATTAAGAAAAATAATTTATTTCCTGTTGCTACGTTAATAAAGGTTGCGAATATGTTTTGAGTGAGATTGATGGTGCGAATTGTAACGTTTTGTTCTGTAGAATATCTAAGGGTCTTTATTAGTTTTCCGGCGGATTTTGAGCTATTCTTACATTGTTTGTATTGTGGTTATTATAATATATATCCTCCATATATATCCTCTATATAACCTCCACGTCCTCTAGTTGAGTTATTGGTCTGGTTTTATAGTATCGATTATTACTATTGTTTCGATAAAAACAGGCGTTATGGTAATTACCACGACTACTACCTCTACCACGAAAATTACCTCTGTAATTATTGCCACGATAGTTTTGTTGTCTTCGGGCATACAATATTGTGTTGGCATTGCCAGTCATTTCAGTACTGCATTGAATGTACTTCGGGATAGCTTCATTCATGGTGCTGAAGCTACCAGCCTCTAGTATTGTTTTTAGCCTGCCATGCCGACTGTTTTTCCTTTTTGGAGTGTTTTGGCCATTTTAGCCTTAACAACATCCGATGTTTCACCTACAATTGTGTCTTGAAGTTTCTTCACAATTGCTTCGATTGCTGTCTTATTTTGTACTCTATAAAGAGTTGACCCAATTATTTTAGATTTAATCACCTCAACGGCTAGTTCTTTGAATGTGCCTTTTGTAAGGTTTACTAATTTCAACGCTGTTATGAATCTTTGGAGATGGATTTTCTGTCCATCAAATTCAGGAATTGCGTTTGAAATGTCCTTTATGTAGGACCTTTGGGCGGCTGGGTCTGCCATGGTGGTACTATAGTTTGGTATATTTTATATTATACTTAAATTAGAATCTGAATCTATATTATCATCCAGATCAGATATTAAAACTGCTGGAATAGTGAGGTTATTATAATCAGTTTCCTCGATTTTAGGACTCAATTCTAATTCACCTGACTCTAAATCTAATTCGGACTCTTCCGACTCTACTTGTTCCACTTCAGTTGCTGCTTCTGATTTTGGTTTATCATCAGCTTCAACTGTTAAAGAGGTGTTAAGTATAGTCGGGATTGATATATCTAAGTCAAATTTTTGCTTAATTAATGTTAAGTTTCCTCGAAGTCTAATTAAAATTTTGATACCATGGACCAATGATCTTTATTAAGTTTTTCTCTTTGGCCATGTATTAAAATACGTGCTTCGTTAAAGCACTTTACTAATATTTCTGCATGCTTCCTAAAGGTGTTCCTTTGAATTGGTCTATTTTGTGTTAATGATTTGTATGATTTACCAAATTCAATTTTTATTCTAGTAGGCTCGTTATACAAATCATTCCATTCCATTATAAATACATCTAGATATCTTAAAATTAGCCATATTTAGAAAAATTTTTTTTATTTATTAATTTCATTATATCTTTTTAACTTATTTTTAATTGTAGTTAATTATTTAATTATTTATTAAATTTATGTTGTTTTTGCGCTTTCTTTTTTTTTTTTTAATTTTGTCTAGGTCATTTGCCTGGCTCATATATCTTTCTTGATGCATTTATTATGCAACTTCTACAACTTATAGAAGCAACTTGCGCACATTATTACAACAATTATTATTAGTAAAATTAGTAGTAAATTAATATTAGTAGTTCACTAATTTTAAATCGATAGTGTTTGACTCCACTTTATTAATGACATTAGCGGTGGAGTCCACTGTCTTAAAATCTGCTAGTCCCATTTTGGGATTATCTATACTTAATTAATAAATATATTTTTCAGTTGAATCGACCTTACTTATTGAATTATCTATCATTAACTTACAGCTTTTCCTGCCTATTGTTTCGTATAGCTTTACAGGCTATACTTCCAATTGGGCAAAATGTTTCGCTTAATTTTACATTTGATGTTTATGATATAAAAAAATATGAATCGCAGTGCAATAGTAAAAAAATTGTTGCAACGCAGTGCAACGGATAAAATAATTTTTGCACTCTTTGTAACGCTGCCGGTTCGCTTTTCCTTCTTTTGGCTTAGTACGCCAGACGGGGCCGGTGCTGGCTGCACAGGCTGTTTACTCCAATCCGGTTGTGGTCTTCCTTCCGCACGTGAACTCGCAGTGTGGCGAGTGTAGAGGTCCAGGGCAGTCCTTGGGGCAGCTCTTCTGTTTTTTCGGCAATGGCTTTGAAGATGGAGGTTTTTGTGTTAGTGAGTTATTTATAACTTTAATATTTTCTGAGTGAGTTACAGAGTTGGCTTTTCTTAGCCGGAGGTTTTCGTTTAAAAATCAAGCTCTTCTGTGAGCTTCTGCGCCGTTGCCCATGAAGGTGGCGTCTTATTAGTATATAGAAACCACTTAATGTGTGCTATTCTTTTTGTTATCTTTTGTTTTAAACCTCCGCGGTTGCCGATGACTCTACTCCCTCAGATTTTTTGATTTCTCCGTGCTGGTAGGCCATTGGTATTATAATTTTCTGTTGCTGCTGCTGTTGCTGCTTTTCCTTTTTCCCCGTCTTGGGTCCTAGGCTTCAGTCCTTTGTTTTAGGTCGTTGTTAAAGCTTTTGTTGTTGTTGTTGATCATAGTCCTAGGGTCCTCGTAGGATCCTTATTGTCACGGTCGCCATGTTGTGCTTTAGATCCTTTATTCCCATTTAAAGACTTTGGTTGACTTTTATAGTATTGGATGTCTTTATTATATAGGAGGCGGCAGTGGTGCCGCGTCCAGCTCTCGATGGATTCTGATTCTTACAATATTGCTTATTAGCTAAGTAAGGTCTAGGTCTCGTAGCCGCGCTGCTTACAGCGGCAGAGACGCTTATATATTCTTATGTATAAATCTATATATGGCTACGCGAGGAAATAAGAATATAGACTTGAGTTGAAGTACCCGCGGTCTGCATGTGACAGTTTATGCTGACACTTGCAACCTGCTCGGATTTCATCCGCTTGGTCGAGAACTCGTATATTTATCGTTTGTTTATGTTTATGCAACAATGTACAGTGTACAGTACAGTGTGTATTCGATAAATGTGCATATTACAAGAATTACCCTTTCCAGAGTCCAGAGAAGGCGCAGAATTCATCTTAAACCTATTAGAAATAGACTTTTAAACAAATTAAAAAGAACTGACTGCAAGTTAACTTTTTCAAGGTACTTAGTAGCTCGGTCGAACTTCACCGTGCATAACGTTGAATGCTAGAGAGATTATATGGCAGTTGTCGGGTTTAGGTAACTCAGGATCCGAAGAGGTTTGATAATTTTGTATACACAAAGCGGAAACATGTATCGTCTCCTCGCTTGCCTTACACATATGAAATTCATAAGGTCAATCTTATTTTTAGTCTATCTATCTCCGAGTTCAGTTTGTTATCGGATCTTTGGAAGGTCAAACTGGTACCTTCAATAGGTCCCGATCGTATACCAGGTTGTCTGCTAAAGAATTGCGCCGAGGTAATTCCTCCTTAAAAGCTTCTTACTTTATTTCTGGAAATGTCGATATTTCCCCATATGTGAAAGGAATCGCTTATTATTCATATACGAGAATGGAAGCTAACTTCGGACGGAGCCGAAGCTTATATACCCTTGCAGTTAAATAGCGGCTTCTATTGATTAAAGATATAATAAATATCGGATAACAAGCTTAAATTCATATAAAATGGATTTTAAAAGAAGTCCGACGCTTCTACGCCCAAAAACACGAAAGTTGTGGCATTTCCCATCGTTCAGTTATATGGCAGCTATAGGATATAGTCGGCCGATCAGTATGAAAATTTTCAGATCGGCTTAGATTCCCACAAAGTTATAGCATTTCCGATCTCTCAGTTATATGGCAGGAATAGGATATAGTCGGCCGATGCCGGCCGTTCCGACTTATATACTGCGACCAAAGGAAAGAAGGGTGCAAAGTTTGAAGACGATAGCCCAAAAACTGAAAAAAATTAAAAGTAAGTGATTGATCGTAATTATTGTAGATCTTTATTAGTGGATGAATGACATTCACCATTTTTTAACAATATGCTTTTTTAACTAAGAACGCAAGGGAACTCACAGGGTTGGACATGTCAACATGAACCTCTTCGGTAGATTTTACTGCAACTTTATTAATATATACACAAATATAACTAGAAAAGTATTCAAAAGTCAACTAAAAAAACTGTCGCAGCCTAGAATCGTAAAATATAAAAATTTATGAAATGTAAAAAAATGGAACCCTACAAAGAAGCACAAAACCAAAGAAGCCTCCAAGACATAGCCAAATCACGACGCTGGCTGTTAAAAACGTTCTTGCTATTGAAAGATACCCACATCTTGCTTTTATTATTTAGCCACAACGAAGAAATATACAACTTCTGTAATTTAGAGTAGTTATAAGCAACTAAAATGCTTCCACTACCAAGTCGTAGGGACTTTTAGCTTCCAAAAATCAATATTATCCATCTTATAGTTTTGATTATACCAGAAACTATTGCACCAAAAGAGCATAAATACGGTGGAGGCAAGAAAGCTCACTGGACAGGCTCCAGTCTACCAACTGCAAACTGTTCAGGTAACTACACCTTTGTTTTAAATCGTTGTCTATCGATTCTAAAATTGTTTTTTTGGCAATTCAGTCTAGAGACAGGCATTTGAGAGATTCATAATGTACTTTAAATACTACCGACCCGAGGAGTGTCTGCTGAGGAATGGGAGCATTCGGATCTGGTTTTAAATGTCCCATAGACAGAAGTTCCCAAAATGACTTCATTCATTCGCGCTTTCCCCACGGTGGGATCTGGTCCTCGACCTATAAACTAGCTTGCCCAATTCCAAGCAAGGTGATACACGGTTTCTTCCTACGAATCTTTAAGCATTGAGCAAGATTATTAAGTTAATTTGGGATCCATAGTCAAGTAATGCCCGGGCCTTTTTTTCTCTAATGCTTACGATCGGCGTAGCCAGTAAAACCTTTTCAGGAGATGACGCATGCAAGGCATGTGACTTCTAAGTCTTCTAAGGACATCTTGAAGTAACAATAGAGAAGTATTATTGTTTGGTGGTAGTAACGCTAAACTATTACTACACAAATAAAATTCACTAATTCTGCATCTGCTTGGTTTACATTTCGCAACTGTGTGCTATAGGATATAGTCGTCGGATATTGTCGTCCGATCCCGGCCGTTCCGATAGAAGGGTGTGTGAAAAGTTTGAAGACGATAGCTCAAAAATGGAGAGACTAGTTCGCGTAGAAACAGACAGACCTTTCAGGTCTTTCAATACGCCCTTGTAGGTATGTAGGTAGAAGAGTGTAGACACCTCAATAAGTATAAAATCAAGGTGAAAATCAACGGTTACTTTAGTAATTATTAAGCAATATTACCCTTTTGTAATCTGCCTTCAGGAAACCCTTATCAAAGCGAATGCAACATGCATTTTCCTACACAAATTGATTCTAACTTGAATGCCAAAAAGGAGATGCAATGCTCATACCCCTGCTTTCTCCACAAAAGAATCATTTTAACTGGCTCGCCTTGTTCCAATATGACTACTTTTAAAAATTACTTTTTCCCAAGCTTGGTTTTAGAAGTCAATGAAATGTAACTCCAAATAGTATATCTATCTATTATTACAGCTTCGTTATATCCCATGAATGAACGGTATTGGACTTTTTAAATGGCAGTGATCGTTTTCATATTATAACATCAATTAAAAGCCGTATAAAGCCTGACTTCAGATTGTCCACTTTTTAAGCTCAATGCAAACTGAGCAATTCCACAGGCAATCATGCCGCCCCAAGAACCCACCTCTGCCAAAAAAATCTTCGGTACAGGTTTAAACAACAGATCCGACAAATCTTTATGCTTTATAAAAAGGCAACGGCCCTTTTTTAATTTAACTCCAAAATAACGAAGAGAATTGATTTTGAGATGTACTTCCAGCACTGATACATTGAAAGAAAATATGGCGTATTAATTGCTTGAAAGACAATCGGCCAAACGACGTTACATCAATCAAACACATCAATGTCGATATTCACAACCCCTCCATCATTAGCAACAGCATCATTGAGCTAAGAGCAAACTACACGATAACATCTTATTCAAATACAACCCTCTAGAACACAATTTTCGTCGAAGAATAAGCGAGAGAAATCAAACCTATCATTTGACTTAAAAAATATTGGCTCCAGCATTTCCCTTGCGAAACTGTATTACAAACACGCATCGCGTATCTCATGCAAAACACGGAAATGCAAACCTGTTGGAAATGCATAATTAAAATGTTAGGGGTGTATATTACATATTATATATATATATATTATATATTATTATTACCAATAGTCTGTCCCTTTTTATTAGTTAATGCGATATGCTAAAAGAAATTCCATAATTGTTGATTTATTCTTTCTATCTTTCAAGTGATAAAAGACATTATAGATATGATCAGCATGATTCTACCTACGTATTATTGGTAAAGTTAGAACGTTAAACATTACTTGATCAAGTAGTAAGTAAGTAAAGGAGCTTAGGTATTTTAGAACAAATATGAAAAACTTTTTTTGTATAAATTCAATACTATTTCAATTAACTGAGTTTGACGGACTCAAAACGCAAAAGCAGTATTCAAGAATGGGTAGCACCAGAGATAGGTATATAGTCTCAGTAGTAAAAGGACCATTGATCTCTTTCGAGCAACGTTCAATGAAGTTCAGTAAATAAATAGGACTCCAAGATTATTGGTTAAGGTCATACGTTTCCAATCATGATTTCTAACAGAGTTAAAAACGACGTGAGAACGCAAAGATTAAACGTTATAAGCGTCATTGGGGCAGTTAAGAAGTAGTAGATTCTTGGAGCACCATGAAAAAAATATTCGGAGAAAGGATGATGTAGTACACAACACATTACGCATATTCAAATTTGGACAGGCTTATGTTGTTTATATGTGGCAGCACATAAGGGTGCCTAGTCGGACCAAAACGTTCGTGTTTTTAGCTGTAGAAGCGTCGGACTTATTTTTAAATCCATTTTATATGAATTCCTTTTTATAAATGTTATTGTAAGGACCGGCTAACTATATCCGATATTTGCTATATCTTTAAGCAATAAAAGCCCCCATGTAACTGCAAGGGTTTATAAACTTTGTCTCCAGCCGAAATTAGCTTTCAATTCTCGTTCAGATTTAAATAAATAATAAAAGAACCAAAAAACACCGGCGAAGCGCCGGTTATATATACATGCACATGCACATGTGGAAAAACACAAAAGGAAAAACAAAATCAACATCAAAAGATTTTTTGTGGATCCAAATTTCCTTTGAACTCTAGGTGAACCCCTGGTGAATCATCCTTTTTCACCCTGCCGTTGGGTGAACCTTGGTAACTTTTACACTACAAAGGGTGTGTGGAACTACTTGAAAAACCGCGGTCACAAAAGTGCAAAAGTGAAACAGGGAGTTTATGCTCTTTTATATCGCCACTAGCGCCATTTTCTCTCGTTTGGCTCTCGCCTGGCGATCGCCAAGTCCGACTGGGAGTTATAAGAAACCGGGACAGAAAATAATGACTATTGCTGATTTTTAAAATAAAAAAATCTTTTACTTAGATTCGACATACATCATATTAATCTTTTTTCGACGGTATACGGATTTCCGTTAAGATTCTCAAAATTTCTAATACTCTTTGCCGATAATAAATATTTTTTAAGCGATTTCATAATTAATAAAAAGTTATTATTATTTTTAAGCGAACAAAAATAAAACTCACAAATAATCATACTTTATCCATATATGGTCCTGTCCACAGTGGATGTCAAAGGGTAGCCGGTTGGCCGTGGCTTCAACTTGTAGAAATACGTTATCAGGATAGAGGATAACTGCCCTCTATTCCCGCTGGCTCAGACTCAGACTGGGTATCAAATTAATATATCCTTGACGGCTGTTGCCGGAGTTACATTTATCGAGCTTTGGCTCTTTATTCATTGGGAACTTAATGTGAAGAAATCTAAGTTGACAAAAATTAAACGTATGGCCACATGCTCCCTGACTCTGCACAAAATCACTCAAAGTCATACGGTCGCTGGCCACCAATGGTACAGAGGCAGGTCCCATAACGGTGCACCTTGCTGGCTCTGCTCTCAGACACCGTAGGGGTGGTACAACATTAGGGTGGTCATACGTGGGTAATATGTAATATATGAACAATGGAATAATAGAATATAAAGATATAAAGTATGAATAATAAAATATATAAAATTGCCTAGCTTATGCTGGGAGCTGGTTGTTAACTTATATAAGGAATGGACTGCTTAAAGACGGCCTAGTGCATCAGTGAAAAATATTTGTGGGTAACCTGGCACCGGCTGTCCCCGTTTTCGTCGTTGAAATTTTTTTTGTTAATTGATTCCTGGTATATAGTTTCTTGGCATTTCGTAGTAAAGTAGCGATCTGGGAAAATCATCTTTCTGCCACATTTCAAAGAAGCTGGTTAATGTTGTCGTTGGTAGCCTGTCAACTCGTTGTAATACGTTTGCATCTGTAAAATACACGTGTTGACCATTTTGCAAATGTACGGCCAAGTGAACAACAGTAGAGTTTTATTTTTACATACACTACTGGCCAAAATAATAAGTACACGCTCATAAGGTTTTTTCTGCGTCCTGTAAATCTTTTCGTATTAGTGTAACGAACCAATTCTAGTTTCTTTTAGTTTTCTGACATAAAGTTTATTATAAAAATAGTTAACAAAAGAATATTTCCGTTAATGTAGAGAATAAAGGAATTCCCTAAAGGAATCTTGTACCACGTTTTCTCTACGAATTTCCACAATTCTTCCGTATTTCAAAAAGTGATAGAGCCATGCCGACGTTTGAGCTCTCCCCACATGTTTTCGATGGGGTTAAGTCTGGAGATCATAAAGTCAACCTTGTTTGCAGCAAACCAGGCCTTGACCAGCTCCGATGTATGTTTTGGAACGTTATCTTGTTAAAAGACCCATCTCAAGGGCATGTCTTCCTCGGGATATGGCAGCATTATGTCAGATAATATATTTTTATACCCAAATCGGGTCATAGTATCGGTAATCCGATGAATAGGGCCAACTCCATGCCAAGAAAAACAGCCTCAAACCATTATGTTTCCGCATCCGTGTTTAACGGTCTCTTTTGTGTACCGGGCTTCGAATTCCTTGCCTTTGGGGCGTCGTACATGTCTTCTGGAGTCGTTACCAAAAAGATTTATTTTCGTTTCGACGCTTCATAAAACATTAATCCACTTTTTGGAACCCTCTGGTACAGACGAAGTAAAGGAATTTTCCTGGCTATGCGTCCTCTCCTATTCAGTCTACGACGAACCGATCTTGACGATATTTCATTATCAATATGAGCACCAATAGCCTTGGAAGACATGAAGGGATCTTTCTTTGCGAGACTTTGGATTCGGGTGTCCGTCGTTTGAGAGGATTTCTTCTTCCGACCTCGAGTTTCGGTTTCAACCTTGAATTTCAAAGAATTCTGGACAAAACATACTGGTCGTCCATGGCTTTTAACAATTTCCCGAATACTTTATCCTTTTTTTTTGCAAATTTAAAGAAATTTTTCTTTCTTCTTCAGTACAATGTTTTTTTTGCCCATCTATAGAATATTTTTTTCTGGGATATACTTGAATATGCAAGGAAATAATAAAAACCAACATACCTTGACCCAATTATACCTTAAATCCTTTAAAATTTATCAAATACACAGGTGTACTTATTATTTTGGCCAGACCGAAATCTCTCATCCAGCAGAAATTTAAGCTCAGTATTGAATACTCGCGGTTCCCCTCTTTCATTTTTGTTTTAAAATTGTGTAATACTGTAACCCTTCAATGTAAAAAAAAATTGGCATGGGTTCATTTAATATTAATCGAGTTATAACGAAACAAAAAAACACTATGTCTATGTACTTATTATTTTGGCCAGTAGTGTATATAGATCAGTGTTAGTGCAGTTGTGGATGTGTTGTCAGTTTTTTTTTGTTTTCAATTGATTGACGTTGACATTCGTTACCCGCGTTTTTTAATAATGCAAAATTAAATGTAAGTGGTTCAATCTTTCTGAAAGATTTCCTTAATTTTTTTTCTAAGAACTGGTAATCGACTAGTGAATTGAACTTACCGTGATTAATAAACACTTATTAGCAAACAAAAATCATTATCATAATCTTTTTAATCATTATCTACTGTTTTTATTATAAAATAAATTTTAAAAAATTTCGGTCCCGATAAGAAGTATTAGATATATTGTCTGAGTATGTGGATCGGAAAGAGAGGCAAAGACTTTGACAATACCTAATGGAGGAGAGTAAAAGACCTTATTGAGTAAAGAAGGAAAATTATTAAATCTACTTTTGGTGTTGACAAAAGAGTAGAATGATATTAGGTCACTTCGAGCTTGAATAGAGAAATATAAAAGATATAGCACTGATTGTTAAGTGCAAAAAAGTGATCGCGAACGATTCTTTATTCAGATTCTTCATTCGCTTATTAAACCACGGTGGTTTAGACGACATTGTGGGCTTACTTTCACACATAGAGGCCTCCCTTATCGTACCCATTCGAAAACCTAAAAAACCCCACAACGAACTCACACCAAGACCCTACCTTGCCCAAGCAGAGTCATGTTACTAACTGATGTTGCAAAGCATTCAATCGGGTCGGAGTGCATACAGTATTAGAGAAACTTTCTCGGTCCGAACTAGGTCCGAAGTCCCTTAACTTAGTGAAGGATTTTATGACCACTTGCGCTATTCGAGTTAGAGTAAACAATACATATTTAAATTTATATTGGATCACCGGTAGCATTGTTGATGATAGCCTTCCAATCCCTAAATAATATTATTATTGAACTTAGAACTAGTCTTAATACGGGACTTTAGTTCCCAACCTCCAAGCGATGCCTCATCTCCAATCCAATTTTCCTCTTTTTTCCAATGTACATACGCAGACAAAATCTCTAGTACTTCTTATCAGGAACCGTAATCATTGTTCTATTTTATTTTTTTTATTTAAGAATCAGTAGATAATGATTAAAAATAGATTTTTATTTGTATACTATTTTTTTAGCGATTTTAAAGGTAATTAACGGTAATTAATATTTTTTAGCGCAAAAATAAAACTCATTCAAGGATTACAAGCTTCGTAGAAGGATTTTGGCCATTTTTAGGATTTTCCTCTGAAGGACCAAAACTATGTTTTTATTTGGCCACTACCTCTTCGCCCCCTAAATATAAGAAAAATTTAAATAAAAATATTAAATACAATAATACTATAACACTTAATAATGCAATAACACTGCAACCAAAGATATATACAAAGGTAAATACAAATCGTAACTAAATGTATAAAAACAAGGATAAAAGCCATATTTGGATGGAGCCGATGTTCATATACCCTTGCTGTTTTTATTATTTTTCGAGATATAGAAAATATCCGAAATAGTTGGCCGATCCCTACAAAAACACTTTTTGCACATGTAAAAAATTTTGAATTTGACTATTTCGTTGGGTTAAGTAACTGTGAAATGTACTCTCGGGAGTACTCCCGAAAAGAGGAAAGATGTTATGCATGTTACTCCCAGCTGTCTTTCTTTCATTTTTTTATTGAATTAAAATGAGCACAAGTAGTGTTGTGTTTAATTTTATTGGATCCCTTTTTTTATTTTATAAACTATTTTTATTTTTGAAAAAGGTTTTTTTAAGTTAATCAAAATTACACCTCTCCCTCTACAATGCATTAATTTCCCATAAAACGATCTTTTAATTATTATAAAAAATTTTTTTTTCAGTATTCTCATAAAATGGCGTTTTTAATTGGACAAAGTATTCAAAGAGATGTTGGCCTTTCCCTTTTGGATAAACTATTTTACCTTTAAAATAATATAATGCATATAATTTAATGTTTGTTAATTTGTTGTTATAAAAATAATAAAAATTTTCGTTTATATATTAAATGTAGACAATTTTGAATGGAAGAATCGAAGAATATATTAGGTATATGTAAAAATTTTCAAGCAATTGCATTCGATTGTTTAAACGTTTACAAATAATCCTTAGATGGTCTCAAAAAAAACAAATGTACATTTATAGCCGATACTTGTAAAGTATACTAGTAAAAGTATAATGAAGCTTTTAAATGGCTCGTTCGTTTGTTCGTTAAATTAGTCTATTGAATCTGTGCTCTTATTATAATTGTAGCGATACCAAGCGAGAAGTCAATAATAAATAATTTCAATTTTTATTAGTTATTAAAAGGTAGCAATTTCGCATCAGAAAATCAAAACCAAAAGGTCCGAAAGGAAAGGTGCATAGAAGCACAAAGCGTTCCACCAGAGTTAAAGGCTCACACAACAAGCGCATTGAACTATGCAGACTCGGGTGTGCTTATCCGCTACGCTTGGTTTGTTTACATTTCTTATCTTATTTATTTCTAGGCTTGCACGAAGCCTAGCTGCTGATCCCAACATTCTCCCCTCATTGGAAGCTTGCTACCAATATCGTCCCTGATGGGCAGCAGACACAATTTAGCCACCGCACGCTTGGTCATCACAGTGGCGGTTTTTAACACAGCAACTCGATGAACTCCATCCTTCCCAGGGATGAGTTCAATGACCCTGGCTAGCGGCCACTACATAGGGGAAAGGTTCTCATCTTTGACCATTACAATGTCCCTGGAGAGTGCCACATAGGTCGCTGTTGCAGAAGAGTGAGGTATTCCTCTTTCCAATGGGACCAGAAGACCTGCTGCAAGAACGATACACGCTGCCACGCATCAAGGTGGCTTACATTGAGAGCCTTTAGGTCTGGCTCCACTAATGCCGACGCAGGACCACCATTCAGAAAATGGGCAGGAGTTAGTATGTCTAGGTCAGCGGGGTTCTCTGAAAGGGAGACAGAGGTCTTGAATTAATTATCAAGGCGATTTGGCACACCAATGTCCTTAGCTCATCAAAACGAAGAATCATGGGCCCAAGTCCACCAAAGAGCGGAGAGCGAGGTGGGATAAATCGACAATCAATCATCCCAGTTAGACAAAACTCCTGAGTGGATGATCTATGCTCGGAACTTAGGAACAACCGCTTTAGCTCGAGTAATTCGTTCTTGGGGGCTTGCGCGAAGCCTAGCTGCTGATCCCAACAATAATTATATTATTTACACTTAAAAAAGTATGGGTCTAAAATTAGTTCAAAGCTTTGCTGATGAGGACAAAGTTTTCAAGTTTTAGTATTTTGAGTATATCGCGTAATACTATAGTACTATATAATAATTTTTTATAATAGCCTTGGTCCTTTATATTACGTTGATTAATTTAAATGCAAAAATGTTTATAATGAACCATCGAGAACAGCACCAGAATGGGAAGCTAACTTTGAACTGAGACGATGTGTATATACCGTTGTCTTAAAGATATAGAAAATATCGGATATAGTTAGTCGATCCTTATAAAAACATTCATTACAAGCTACGATTTATACAAATTGAATTTTAAAAGAAGTCCAACGCTTCTACACAAAACACGAAAGTTTTGGCATTTCCGATCGTTCAGTTATATGGCAGCTTTAATTGGTCGGTCGCTGGCGTTTTGGCTTATATATTTCGTTCAAAGAAAATAAGGGTGTGGGCAAAGTTTAATAGTCGATAGCTTAAACAAAAAAATATAAATAAGCAAATAACCTGTATCTTTATTCAGAAATAGTAATTTTAATTTCCTTTAATGTCGTTTTTTTTCCAATACAATTGGAAATTTGATTTTGCTCCTTCGATATCCCCGCCAAGTGTTAGTCAGCAATGAAAAATAACGCGAAGGGGCGAATTGGAGTCGTCGAATGGTCAATTCTATTGCCGCGCGAGATAAAGTGCACGAAGATCATCACAATAGTTAAAAACGTAGAAGAATTGACATACAACGCTAACTAGTTCTTCGAGCATTTACATCAGGGTCATTTCTTCTACTAGCGGTGTAGAACGAACATGAATTTAAATATTTAAGCTCGTTCCAATATTATTATTGTATGTTGGGAAAAGAATATATTGTCATGCACATAAATTTAAAAAGAGCCAGTTGGGATGCGTTGCTTATCAAGAAAAGTAAAACTATCCGAAATTGAAACACCACAACGGTTGCGCGGTTTACTTCTCGATCCAGATCCAGATCCAGATTTAGGCTGTTTCTGAAGTCAATTTGTACTGTATTGAATGCCTCAACCATTTGGAGCAACAGATAATAATCCCACGTTGAAAAGCCAAGTGTGGGCTTAGTTCCGCTGATGCTAAACGAATTTCATTAATCCTTGATATGTTCGTGAAGGTCTTGGGAAGGTTTAAAAGGTGAGGCAAATTGCATTCGCCGGATAATCCCCAAAACAACTTTTACATTTTTCCATAAATTTCAATTCGTTGCATTCTAGGCCAATCGACTCACTAAATAAGGCAATTCTGATAAGTCTATCTTTGTCTATCTTTTCAAACATTTTCTAGACCTCACAATTAAAAATCAACATAAAATTATTGACAGCCCAGCGGGTCATTTAGCATTTTATATATGGATTACAAATATAGCAAGTAAAGCAAATAAAGCATATCCTTTTTTTTTGGTAATGGAAAATCTGGCTAAGCTTCCGATCTTACCTTACATGGCTAAAATTTTCGTGAATAATTTTGGAATTAAAAATTCATGATCGTTAGGTGTTTATCGACCGACATAAGCGCTCTGTGGTTACAGCCTTTTTGATCGACTGATGGTAGATATTTGAAACTACAATACGCATGTCGCAGCTCTGGTGGCTCATAGGATATAAGATCTACGGTCCAATCTTCCATGAATCCATACGCAAGCTACTTAATTATTTATATCGTCGTTCCTGAAGTAAAATCGTCTCAAGCGTTTTATTTGGGGATGACGATACTGGCTGCTCTACCTGCGGATCTCACTACTCGTTGCTCTACTTGGGCGTCCCTCTTCTCGGTGCCGATTCCCACAAGGTGCCGATTCCTTTTTTCTTTACAAGTTTCAACTTCAAAGATGGTGCTTAACTTTCCGTTTGATTCTTCCCTCTTCCCGATACTCGTGGTAGTCCTGTGCAGAAGTCCTATTGTTATGGGCGTAACCAAAAGGAGGAATCGTTGCCATCGTTGGAATTTTCTCGACGTGAGCAACATTCCTTAAAAGTCGTTTGCCTTCTGCCGTATTATACCCTTGCAAAGGGTATTATAATTTTGCTCAGAATTTTGCAACGCAGTGAAGGAGACGTCCAGGACCCTATAAAGTATATATATTCTGGATCAGGATCACCTCCTGAGTCGATATAAGTATGTCCGTCTGTCCATCTATCTGTCTGATTCTACGCGAACTAGTCTCTTAGTTTTTGAGCTATCGTCTTGAAACTTTTGCCCTTCCTTCCTTTGCACGCAATATATATGTCGGAATGTATTGTATATATGTATATATCTTCTTCCGACCTCGAGTTTCGGTTTCAACCTTGAATTTCAAAGAATTCTGGACAAAACATACTGGTCGTCCATGGCTTTTAACAATTTCCCGAATACTTTATCCTTTTTTTGCAAATTTAAAGAAATTTTTCTTTCTTCTTCAGTACAATGTTTTTTTTGCCCATCTATAGAATATTTTTTCTGGGATATACTTGAATATGCAAGGAAATAATAAAAACCAACATACCTTGACCCAATTATACCTTAAATCCTTTAAAATTTATCAAATACACAGGTGTACTTATTATTTTGGCCAGACCGAAATCTCTCATCCAGCAGAAATTTAAGCTCAGTATTGAATACTCGCGGTTCCCCTCTTTCATTTTTGTTTTAAAAATTGTGTAATACTGTAACCCTTCAATGTAAAAAAAAATTGGCATGGGTTCATTTAATATTAATCGAGTTATAACGAAACAAAAAAACACTATGTCTATGTACTTATTATTTTGGCCAGTAGTGTATATAGATCAGTGTTAGTGCAGTTGTGGATGTGTTGTCAGTTTTTTTTTGTTTTCAATTGATTGACGTTGACATTCGTTACCCGCGTTTTTTAATAATGCAAAATTAAATGTAAGTGGTTCAATCTTTCTGAAAGATTTCCTTAATTTTTTTTTCTAAGAACTGGTAATCGACTAGTGAATTGAACTTACCGTGATTAATAAACACTTATTAGCAAACAAAAATCATTATCATAATCTTTTTTAATCATTATCTACTGTTTTTATTATAAAATAAATTTTAAAAATTTCGGTCCCGATAAGAAGTATTAGATATATTGTCTGAGTATGTGGATCGGAAAAGAGAGGCAAAGACTTTGACAATACCTAATGGAGGAGAGTAAAAGACCTTATTGAGTAAAGAAGGAAAATTATTGAATCTACTTTTGGTGTTGACAAAAGAGTAGAATGATATTAGGTCACTTCGAGCTTGAATAGAGAAATATAAAAGATATAGCACTGATTGTTAAGTGCAAAAGTGATCGCGAACGATTCTTTATTCAGATTCTTCATTCGCTTATTAAACCACGGTGGTTTAGACGACATTGTGGGCTTACTTTCACACATAGAGGCCTCCCTTATCGTACCCATTCGAAAACCTAAAAAACCCCACAACGAACTCACACCAAGACCCTACCTTGCCCAAGCAGAGTCATGTTACTAACTGATGTTGCAAAGCATTCAATCGGGTCGGAGTGCATACAGTATTAGAGAAACTTTCTCGGTCCGAACTAGGTCCGAAGTCCCTTAACTTAGTGAAGGATTTTATGACCACTTGCGCTATTCGAGTTAGAGTAAACAATACATATTTAAATTTATATTGGATCACCGGTAGCATTGTTGATGATAGCCTTCCAATCCCTAAATAATATTATTATTGAACTTAGAACTAGTCTTAATACGGGACTTTAGTTCCCAACCTCCAAGCGATGCCTCATCTCCAATCCAATTTTCCTCTTTTTTCCAATGTACATACGCAGACAAAATCTCTAGTACTTCTTATCAGGAACCGTAATCATTGTTCTATTTTATTTTTTTTTATTTAAGAATCAGTAGATAATGATTAAAAATAGATTTTTATTTGTATACTATTTTTTTTAGCGATTTTAAAGGTAATTAACGGTAATTAATATTTTTTAGCGCAAAAATAAAACTCATTCAAGGATTACAAGCTTCGTAGAAGGATTTTGGCCATTTTTAGGATTTTCCTCTGAAGGACCAAAACTATGTTTTTATTTGGCCACTACCTCTTCGCCCCCTAAATATAAGAAAAATTTAAATAAAAATATTAAATACAATAATACTATAACACTTAATAATGCAATAACACTGCAACCAAAGATATATACAAAGGTAAATACAAATCGTAACTAAATGTATAAAAACAAGGATAAAAGCCATATTTGGATGGAGCCGATGTTCATATACCCTTGCTGTTTTTATTATTTTTCGAGATATAGAAAATATCCGAAATAGTTGGCCGATCCCTACAAAAACACTTTTTGCACATGTAAAAAATTTTGAATTTGACTATTTCGTTGGGTTAAGTAACTGTGAAATGTACTCTCGGGAGTACTCCCGAAAAGAGGAAAGATGTTATGCATGTTACTCCCAGCTGTCTTTCTTTCATTTTTTTATTGAATTAAAATGAGCACAAGTAGTGTTGTGTTTAATTTAATTGGATCCCTTTTTTATTTTATAAACTATTTTTATTTTTGAAAAAGGTTTTTTAAGTTAATCAAAATTACACCTCTCCCTCTACAATGCATTAATTTCCCATAAAACGATCTTTTAATTATTATAAAAAATTTTTTTCAGTATTCTCATAAAATGGCGTTTTTAATTGGACAAAGTATTCAAAGAGATGTTGGCCTTTCCCTTTTGGATAAACTATTTTACCTTTAAAATAATATAATGCATATAATTTAATGTTTGTTAATTTGTTGTTATAAAAATAATAAAAATTTTCGTTTATATATTAAATGTAGACAATTTTTGAATGGAAGAATCGAAGAATATATTAGGTATATGTAAAAATTTTCAAGCAATTGCATTCGATTGTTTAAACGTTTACAAATAATCCTTAGATGGTCTCAAAAAAAAACAAATGTACATTTATAGCCGATACTTGTAAAGTATACTAGTAAAAGTATAATGAAGCTTTTAAATGGCTCGTTCGTTTGTTCGTTAAATTAGTCTATTGAATCTGTGCTCTTATTATAATTGTAGCGATACCAAGCGAGAAGTCAATAATAAATAATTTCAATTTTTATTAGTTATTAAAAGGTAGCAATTTCGCATCAGAAAATCAAAACCAAAAGGTCCGAAAGGAAAGGTGCATAGAAGCACAATGCGTTCCACCAGAGTTAAAGGCTCACACAACAAGCGCATTGAACTATGCAGACTCGGGTGTGCTTATCCGCTACGCTTGGTTTGTTTACATTTCTTATCTTATTTATTTCTAGGCTTGCACGAAGCCTAGCTGCTGATCCCAACATTCTCCCCTCATTGGAAGCTTGCTACCAATATCGTCCCTGATGGGCAGCAGACACAATTTAGCCACCGCACGCTTGGTCATCACAGTGGCGGTTTTTAACACAGCAACTCGATGAACTCCATCCTTCCCAGGGATGAGTTCAATGACCCTGGCTAGCGGCCACTACATAGGGGAAAGGTTCTCATCTTTGACCATTACAATGTCCCTGGAGAGTGCCACATAGATCGCTGTTGCAGAAGAGTGAGGTATTCCTCTTTCCAATGGGACCAGAAGACCTGCTGCAAGAACGATACACGCTGCCACGCATCAAGTTGGCTTACATTGAGAGCCTTTAGGTCTGGCTCCACTAATGCCGACGCAGGACCACCATTCAGAAAATGGGCAGGAGTTAGTATGTCTAGGTCAGCGGGGTTCTCTGAAAGGGAGACAGAGGTCTTGAATTAATTATCAAGGCGATTTGGCACACCAATGTCCTTAGCTCATCAAAACGAAGAATCATGGGCCCAAGTCCACCAAAGAGCGGAGAGCGAGGTGGGATAAATCGACAATCAATCATCCCAGTTAGACAAAACTCCTGAGTGGATGATCTATGCTCGGAACTTAGGAACAACCGCTTTAGCTCGAGTAATTCGTTCTTGGGGGCTTGCGCGAAGCCTAGCTGCTGATCCCAACAATAATTATATTATTTACACTTAAAAAGTATGGGTCTAAAATTAGTTCAAAGCTTTGCTGATGAGGACAAAGTTTTCAAGTTTTAGTATTTTGAGTATATCGCGTAATACTATAGTACTATATAATAATTTTTTATAATAGCCTTGGTCCTTTATATTACGTTGATTAATTTAAATGCAAAAATGTTTATAATGAACCATCGAGAACAGCACCAGAATGGGAAGCTAACTTTGAACTGAGACGATGTGTATATACCGTTGTCTTAAAGATATAGAAAATATCGGATATAGTTAGTCGATCCTTATAAAAACATTCATTACAAGCGACGATTTATACAAATTGAATTTTAAAAGAAGTCCAACGCTTCTACACACAAAACACGAAAGTTTTGGCATTTCCGATCGTTCAGTTATATGGCAGCTTTAATTGGTCGGTCGCTGGCGTTTTGGCTTATATATTTCGTTCAAAGAAAATAAGGGTGTGGGCAAAGTTTAATAGTCGATAGCTTAAACAAAAAAAAATATAAATAAGCAAATAACCTGTATCTTTATTCAGAAATAGTAATTTTAATTTCCTTTAATGTCGTTTTTTTTCTCAATACAATTGGAAATTTGATTTTGCTCCCTTCGAAATCCCCGCCAAGTGTTAGTCAGCAATGAAAAATAACGCGAAGGGGCGAATTGGAGTCGTCGAATGGTCAATTCTATTGCCGCGCGAGATAAAGTGCACGAAGATCATCACAATAGTTAAAAACGTAGAAGAATTGACATACAACGCTAACTAGTTCTTCGAGCATTTACATCAGGGTCATTTCTTCTACTAGCGGTGTAGAACGAACATGAATTTAAATATTTAAGCTCGTTCCAATATTATTATTGTATGTTGGGAAAAGAATATATTGTCATGCACATAAATTTAAAAAAGAGCCAGTTGGGATGCGTTGCTTATCAAGAAAAGTAAAACTATCCGAAATTGAAACACCACAACGGTTGCGCGGTTTACTTCTCGATCCAGATCCAGATCCAGATTTAGGCTGTTTCTGAAGTCAATTTGTACTGTATTGAATGCCTCAACCATTTGGAGCAACAGATAATAATCCCACGTTGAAAAGCCAAGTGTGGGCTTAGTTCCGCTGATGCTAAACGAATTTCATTAATCCTTGATATGTTCGTGAAGGTCTTGGGAAGGTTTAAAAGGTGAGGCAAATTGCATTCGCCGGATAATCCCCAAAACAACTTTTACATTTTTCCATAAATTTCAATTCGTTGCATTCTAGGCCAATCGACTCACTAAATAAGGCAATTCTGATAAGTCTATCTTTGTCTATCTTTTCAAACATTTTCTAGACCTCACAATTAAAAATCAACATAAAATTATTGACAGCCCTTTTGAGTCATTACGCAGTCTGGCGGGTCATTTAGCATTTTATATATGGATTACAAATATAGCAAGTAAAGCAAATAAAGCATATCCTTTTTTTTTTGGTAATGGAAAATCTGGCTAAGCTTCCGATCTTACCTTACATGGCTAAAATTTTCGTGAATAATTTTGGAATTAAAAATTCATGATCGTTAGGTGTTTATCGACCGACATAAGCGCTCTGTGGTTACAGCCTTTTTGATCGACTGATGGTAGATATTTGAAACTACAATACGCATGTCGCAGCTCTGGTGGCTCATAGGATATAAGATCTACGGTCCAATCTTCCATGAATCCATACGCAAGCTACTTAATTATTTATATCGTCGTTCCTGAAGTAAAATCGTCTCAAAAGCGTTTTATTTGGGGATGACGATACTGGCTGCTCTACTTGCGGATCTCACTACTCGTTGCTCTACTTGGGCGTCCCTCTTCTCGGTGCCGATTCCCACAAGGTGCCGATTCCTTTTTTCTTTACAAGTTTCAACTTCAAAGATGGTGCTTAACTTTCCGTTTGATTCTTCCCTCTTCCCGATACTCGTGGTAGTCCTGTGCAGAAGTCCTATTGTTATGGGCGTAACCAAAAGGAGGAATCGTTGCCATCGTTGGAATTTTCTCGACGTGAGCAACATTCCTTAAAAGTCGTTTGCCTTCTGCCGTATTATACCCTTGCAAAGGGTATTATAATTTTGCTCAGAATTTTGCAACGCAGTGAAGGAGACGTCCAGGACCCCATAAAGTATATATATTCTGGATCAGGATCACCTCCTGAGTCGATATAAGTATGTCCGTCTGTCCATCTATCTGTCTGATTCTACGCGAACTAGTCTCTTAGTTTTTGAGCTATCGTCTTGAAACTTTTGCCCTTCCTTCCTTTGCACGCAATATATATGTCGGAATGTATTGTATATATGTATATATGCCGGGATCGGCCGACTATATCCTATAGCTGCCATATAACTGATTGATCGGAAATGCTATAACTTCCATGTTTTTAAAGATAGAATCTTGAAATTTGTACAGATTTACTATTAAGGAAACTTAGGCCGATCTGGAAAAATCGGCCGACTATATCATATAGCTGCTTTATAACTGAACGATCGGAAATGCTAAAACTTTCGTGTTTTTGGGCGTAGAAGCGTCGGACTATTTTTTTTAATGTGTTTGTAAAGATCGGCTAACTATATCCGATATATACTATATCTTTAATCAATCGAAGCCGCTATTTAACTGCAAGGGTATATAAGCTTCGGCTCCATCCGAAGTTCTCCTGCCTAGCCCGAGCTACGTCTGGAGTCCCTCAACGAAGTAATCTTGGGCCTTCACTTTTTACCATATTCATTTTCACAAATGATTTGCCTTTTGCTTTACCAAACTCTCGTGAACTTATGTACGCAGATGACGTTAAGCTGTGTCGTCAGTATAAATCTTCCTCTGCCCAATACAAACTGAAAATACAATCCTAACTGGACAAGTTTCAAATTGGTGTTCTGCAAATAACTTAAAACTGAATGGGTCAAACTGCAAACTTATGACATTCTACCGCTTAAGCCCCATCCAGGGGCCCTTATTTACTCTATGGGACCGCCCTAGAAAGATTAACTCAGGTTAACGACCTAGGTGTCCTATTAGACTTCAAGCTTAAATTTACCGACCATATATCGGCAATGGTTTATAAAGCCAAAAGTGTGCTTGGCTTCATTAATAGATGGTCAAAAGAATTTGACGACCCTTATATAACTAAAACTCTACATATCTTTAGTTCGTCCGATTCTTGAATACGGTTCATGTGTCTGGAGTCCCCAATATGGGGTTCATCAAGACCGTATTGAATCAGTACAGAAGAACTTTCTCCTTTTTGCTCTTAGGGGTCTAAACTGGGATGCAAGTATTCAACTCCCGTCTTATCATAGCAGACTACTTTTAATAAACTTACCATCGTTACTAAACCGTAGGGTGTAGTTTCATCAATAACCTTATTAATGGTGAAATCGACAGCCAAAACCTTCTAAGTCTGTTAAAATTTAACGTTCCTTTTAGGGCCTCTCGAACTTTCCTCCCTTTATTTCTTAACTTTTGTAGGTCAACATATTCCCAGCGTGACCCTTTCAGGGCATTATGTTCTGTCTACAATAACCTCTATCAAATTATTTTACAGAACTCTTGCATGAAATCCTCTATTCTTCCCTACTTAAGCGAGCAACAATGTAACTCTTCCTCGTGACCTTTTTAAAATACTTATTCCTTGTCTCGGATCTATCCCCGCGATTTGAGCCGTATGATTAACGGCAGCGCCCCTCGGTCGGTGGGCGGGAGGCTGTATGTATGCAATGGGAGCCGCGGAAAAAAAAATTGTCTTCTTGCGCGCTGTTGCAACAACGCTTTCCCTAGAAAAACTTCTTCTGTTTGTATCCTTGATAGAGCTTCAGTTACATAAGTTTCTTTGCCAACTATATATTCGATTGTACAAGCATATTCGTTGAGTAGTATTTTCCATTTTTGTATCTTCATATTTGGTTCTTTCAGGTTATATAACCATTGTAGTGGTTGATGATCGCTGAGAATTTGGAATTCTTTTCCATAAAGATAGGGTCTAAAATATACGGGCTTGTGACCTTGAGCACCTAGCGAAAATTACTAGCATCTGTTGTAAGTTTGTATTTTTTTTTGTACAATCAGGACAGGTTAAAGTATTTTCATTTTCTCAAATGCTTCCATGTATTTAGGGTCGTTTATGTCGATTTTATTACCTTATTTTAAACCCAATGTTAGAAGTTTACCGATTTTTAAAAAATCTGGTACAAATTTACGGTAAAATCAGCATAAAAATGATTCTTTTGGAGTTTTTGGAATGGGATATTTTAGTATCGCATTAATTTTGTTTGGGTTTGGTTTAATACCTTCTCACTACATAAGGGGAAACTCAGTTTCTTTTTTTTTAGTTTACATTTATCCACATTTTCTTAATTTTGAAAAAAACTCTTTTAAAGGCAAAATATGTTCTCTCAATGATGTCGAAAAAATTATTATGTCATCTAAATAGACTAAACCGTCCTAGAAAATTAAATCTTCTAGAAGATTTACAACGTTGGAATGTTGCAGGAGCATTTTTTAAACCAAAAGCCATTCGTGTATATTCGAAGTGACCATGTTTGGTTGAAAAAACAGTTTTTTCTATTGATTTGTCATACATTTAAAAACCTTTAGCCAAGTCAATTATTGTGAAATATTGGCATCTTCCTAATTTATCTATGATGTCATCCATTATAGGAATTGGGTATTTATTATTGACAGTTATGTCGTTGTGTAGTAGGTTACAGCCTAAATTTTTTTTCCCGAAAGTATCGGTTTTTTTCGGGACAAGCCAAATGGGAGAACAGTAAGGAGAATTCAATTTACGTTTTATTCCCTGTTCTATCATTTCTTTTCATTGCTTGTTAACTTCTTTGTGAAATATCTCTTCATGTTTTTCTCAAATGCAATGTTTTATAGTACTAGTGAAAGTCAAATTTTCAATTTCTCTGTACTGCATGCCTTGAAACACAAATACGAGTTTTTTATAATTATTTTTTCTCTTCGGAATTTTAATGTTCTATTCTGTAGTTATTATTTTCTTTAAGATCATTATCAATTATCATTATACCGGTTATTGCTGTGCTATGCTCTTTATTATAGTTGAATGGAAATTCTTTATTATTATACCCTTGCAGAGGGTATTATAATTTTGCTCAGAATTGTGCAACGCAGTGAAGGACACGTCCAGGACCCCATAAAGTATATATATTCTGGATCAGGATCACCTCCTGAGTCGATATAAGTATGTTCGTCTGTCCATCTATCTGTCTGTTTCTACGCGAACTAGTCTCTCAGTTTTTGAGCTATCGTCTTGAAACTTTGCACACACCCTTCTTTCCTTTGCATGCAATATATATGTCGGAATGTATTGTATATATGTATATATGCCGGGATCGGCCGACTATATCCTATAGCTGTCATATAACTGAACGATCGGAAATGCCACAACTTGCGTGTTTTTTTGGAGTAGAAGCGTCGAACTTCTTTTAAAATCCATTTTATACGAATCTAAGCTTGTTATGAATGTTTTTGTAAAGATCGGCTAACTATATCCGATATTTACTATATCTTTAATCAATCGAAGCCGCTATTTAACTGCAAGGGTATATAAGCTTCGGCTCCGTCCGAAGTTAGGTTTCCATTCTCGTTGTTATTGCCGTTGCCGGCTAGATAGGGTGTTGCGCTACCAATCGTTTTTGGTAGCGGGAATTAAAAGTCAATTTACTCAATTTTTATTCCAATGAATATTCGTAATCAACAAGTCAATCAACAACAGTAGTGGCGGCTCGCGGATCAGCGCGGAAGAGCGGATGGTCCAAAACCGAACGGAACCGCAGCTGCACGACCGAACGATGCGAAAAGATAACAACAAGTGGTGTTCCACCTAAGCAATGCCCAAACCCCATAAGGCCCGATGCAGGCGATTAGGCGAACTACAAGACGGGGATCGCACACCAATGCACGGCCCTGTGGGCAGGCGTAGGCGGAATTAGGAGCTGGGAGATGATGAAATGACAGCAGACGCCGAAGAAGCCGCAACAGCAAAAACGTAGAAGACGCAAAACAGGTCGCGGGAGCAGGGTGTTTTGCGGCGGCTGCTGCTGCAGCGACAATCTTAGCAGCGACTGGCCTGGCAATTGTACTCTCGGCAGTAGAAGTCGGAACCAACTGGATGATTGGCCCTCGGCGACAGGAGGATAATGTAACATGATTCAACCTCATAAGCCATACAGACTAGGAAACACTGAAAAAGTAAACTTCTGCTGTATTTAATGCTAGATCACATTCACAAAATTCCATTATTGAGGTAATTTTTGTTTTTAACTGCCGCTTTCAATCAGATGTACCAGATTTCAACTTGGTTGCGACATTTTTTGTCATTAAAAATAGACGACTGTCATAACTGCTAAGCTAAGCTGTAAAAGCTAAGCTTTATGAAGCATTAAGTCGATATACGAGGTGTGTTTAAAAAGTAAGGTGACTTTGTATTTTCAAGAAAAACTATTTATTTACTTATCAATATTTATGTTGTTCCCTTCAAAGTAATCCCCCTCAGATACAATACACTTATGCCAACGATTTTTCCAATCCTCAAAGCACTTACTCACCGTATGCCACTGTCAAATTTTCAAGTGTTTCAGAGCACTTAATTTTATATTTTACACAAAATTTGATGCAAATCCTTTGATCAAAATCCCTTGAAGTCGCCGAACACGCAAAATAACTTGTAACGTTAACACCTCTCACAACCAAACAAAAGAGGGGATTCCATTAAAACTTGGTACAGATGATAGGGAAGAGTGTACCAACATAACAAAACAAAAAAACGATAATCGAAAATATGTTGCCCACGAAATTTGTGTGCGAAATTTGTCGCGAGTGTGGGAATGTTTATATAATAAGAGCTCATGAGAACCCTGTGGTCAGTGCCAAAATAATTGTTTATAAAATTAATATAAAATATGTATTAAACTTCTAGTTAATTTACATACAGACATAAATTTAAAAATTCCATTGTATTTTTCGTTTACAATGTACATATTTATTATAAAACGAGAAACGAAAGCTAGCTTCGGACGGAGCCGAAGCTTATATACCCTTGCAGTTAAATAGCGGCTTCTATTGATTAAAGATATAGTAAATATCGGATATAGTTATCTTTACAAAAACATTCAAAACAAGCTTAGATTCTTATAAAATTGATTTTAAAAGAAGTCCGGCGCTTCTACGCCCAAAAACACGAAAGTTGTGGCATTTCCGATCGTTCAGTTATATAGCAGCTATATGATATAGTCGGCCGATACGTATAAAATTTTCCAGATCGGCCTAAATTTCCCTAATAGTAAATCTGTGTCAATTTCATTATATCAGATTATATCTTTAATAACATGGAAGTTATAGCATTTCCGATCCTTCAGTTATATGGCAGCTATAGGATATAGTTGGCCGATCCCGGCCGTTCCGACTTATATACTGCGTGCAAAGGAAAGAAGGGTGTGGGCAAAGTTTCAAGACGACAGCTCGAAAACTGAGAGACTAGTTCGCGTCTAGATCTTGATCCAGAATATATGTACTTTATGGGGTCCTGCATGTCTCCTTCACTGCGTTGCACACTTCTGAGCAAAATTATAATACCCTCTGCAAGGGTATAATAAGGAATTTATTTTTATTTTAATTACAACTCAATAGATTCATTATTTTATGCTGTTAAAAAATTTATTTTTAAGTTATAAATAATTGAATGAAGAAACATTATTTTATGTACCATGTCTTTAATGGTGACAATTTTTGACAGTTTTTCGTTAGTTAAATTTTTGGCAACAGAAAACACCGATTCCGATTCTGCACTACTCGCAAGAGCTGCTAGTATCTTGCAGCTAATTTGAGAAAGCAGAGGAAAACGGTCTTGATAGCCACAGCAGAAAATCAAAATCTTCTGTACTGCACTCATCTGTACAGTTGTACAAAAGCTGTACAGAGTGTTAAAAATAACACTAATGTAGTACTCACTTACAACAATACAATATATTGTACTATGCTTACATGAACATGAAGTGACACTAAAAATGTGCTATCTGATTCTGGCCTATAGAGTACTGTACAGTAAAGAATGGATGCAGTGTTTTTAAGAACACTACACTACTGTACAGATCTGTTATGCTACAAATGAGTACATTCACGCATAAGTCTAACGCTTATTGTCAATTGGTGCAGGATGAAGCTAACAGAGAAATCATGACCTTTTTAACACTAATGAGACTTTTTGATACAAAAGATTGATGTTTGGAGTCAATACTGCTCAAGAAATTTTAAACGTCACCTCGAGCAGTTGTTAGTAGCTTATAAAAATGTTATGGTATTTAAGGAAAACGACGTCCGTACGGAACCTCTACGACAAATTTTAAAGAAGGACGTGAAACTCAGCTGGTGCGAAACAGAGAAACCCCTTGAAATCGAACCCGTCTAATAGAAGTTGCCAGTTCAGTTGCGCTTGGAGCAGTTTGATTGCAGTATAGGTAGGTGTTGGGACTTGTGACTGCAGCCGACTTTCCCCATTATTTGTATATATTTGTATTTGTTTATGATAGCGGCGGTGGCCGTCAATATGTGCGCATCCCATATGTGATGCCGCTGTGACATTACAAACGCAAATTAACTGCTTGAAATCGTTAACTCCGAGCACAATCGCGCCCATCGGGCTGCACAGGAGAACCCAAAACAAATCCTCCGGGAATATTACTTCCTGAACATGTCTTAATTAGCTAGCGAACTGGTCGCAAATTGCAAAGCCTGAAATAGAGCCAAATATGACCGTCATCCTAAGAAGCAGGAATGAGAAAATTAGCCTGTATTGACAAATTGTCCAAATTCAGTATCGTAAAGCCCTTAGTTTCTAGGGCAATAATAGATGCACGAGTACCTATTCTTCAATTGGTAAACTTCTACCCAAATATTAAAACCATATACAGCGACAACGAAGGCTCTCTCAACTCAGAAACAATCACATCATTGCTAAAAAAACAATACAGCATCGATGTTGTCAATGCGCCACTGCTACACAGTAGCTCCAATGGCCAAGTAGAAAGATTTCAAAGTACCCAAAACAAATCCTCCGGGCAGAAATTGCCAGATGCATCAAAATTGATTAAAAAAAAACTCGAGGATACTGTGGAACTTATATTGCTATCTACGGTAGAATATAATAGGTCGCTACATTCGGTCACAGAGTTTAGGCCGGTGGAAGTGATCCACGCCAGCAGCGACGAGATAAAGCTGGCAATTAGAGCTAAAATTGACAAGTCACAACAGACTAACCTGGACAGGATTAACCCTTCGAGACAAAACCGAGTCTTCCAAGTGGAAGCAAATATGGGAACATCTGTTATCATTAGGGGGGAGGGTGGTCTAAAAGGACAACATAAGATAGTCATTTCATCGGTCACGTTCGCCCTCATACTAAAAATTCAATATTTACTATAATTTTCACAGGATTGCCGTAATAGCCATCATACTGCTGTCCACAGCAAACGCGCGGAATATTTTAGTAGGGGAACTGTATGGCCTGGTTAGGCACTCGGCAGCATAATTGACTGCACGGTTCCCACAATCCCACATGAGGAAGCTGCTGGAAGTTGACATCGAACATGCCCAGAACATTTTCGATGAGCTCAAGATACACCATAGAATGGCCAGGATTTGGGCTCAGTCCTTAAGGTCGTGGCGGGTACGACCGAAGCAGATGATCTTAGAGAATTAATACCACTCAGGCATCGCTTATCGAGGCTAACAATAGACAGGTTCTTATTAACACAGAAACGCAAAAACACATTAATTTACAGGCACAGCATAGGATCCTCAAGGAGGAAAGGGACGGGCTTTTTGGCTCAGGTCATTTGTTCGAAACACTCCTCGCCAGAAATAGAATGCTAATGTCCGAAATCCAAAATTGTATGCTCACTATTACCCTCGCTAAAAACAACATTATAAATTCCACTATTTTCAAACATAAAAATCTAAAGGCTATCTTTGACGAGCACCTCACTTAGGTCCCTTTAGCTAGTCTCATTGATGTTTCTAAAATTAAGATTTTTCAATCTAATGCCGTTGTCTACATTGTAGTACAGTACCCTAAGGCTAAGTATACTTGTAAGAAGATCCTGCTTTTCCCGATCGTGCATTACCACACCATACTGCAGCTGGAGAGCAACACAGTAGCGGAATGGGATGACGGCATATTAGCGGTCTCCGATTGCTCCTCGACCAACTTGGCCACCTTCTCGATGATTCCACCCACGATATATATTTATATATTACTTATATTTATATATTACTCCATTTATATCTTTTATTCTATTATTCCATTTTTTATATATTACATATTACCCACGTATGAACACCCTAATGCACCTTACGGTGTTTAGGAGCTGATCCAACAATGTGCACCGTTATGGGCCCCTCTGCCATTGGTGGCCAGCGATCGTATGACTTTGAGTGATTTTGTGCATAATCAGCGAAGTTTTATTTCTATCTATCTTATTTCTATATATAAGATCTATTGATTTAATACCCAGTCTGAGTCTAAAAGCCAACGGCAAATAGAGGGCAGTTACCCTCTCAACCTTATACTGTATTTCTACAAGTTGAAGCCACGGCCAAGCGGACACCTTTTGGCATCCGCTGCGGACAGGGCCATTAGCTGCAACTACCGTCAGCCGATCGCCCGCCACGGACACCACCAGCCACCAACACCCTTGCTACGGGAGTATTGTCAGCCGGCACCCAAACAACATAATTTACACACTGTAGTCGGGCTAGCGCCAATGTCTGATTGTGTTCACCTACCGAGATTTGAGCGGTTTCTATTCTCTACTTCTCAGCGTTGCTGATAAATTTTCTAAGTTCAAAGGCGAGAGCGAAAGTCTGCCTTACTGGCCAGCGTCACCCAAAGGAAATGTATACAACATTTTCTAAGTCCCAGAGGCTGGATCCATGTCTGCTTGTGTTCACCCACTTCGGAAAATGAAAGCTGTCGCGGATCGAATTAAGATATCGATTGTTATGTGTTTAAATTAGGCGCCGCTAGGGAGCAAGAAGTTTAGTAGTATTCATAGATTGGTTGTAATTGGGCACACTAATAGTGTTCCAAAGCTTATACGAATTTTCCTTCGTGGTCATTTCGTTGCTGATCGACCAGAAGATTCAACAGCAGAGGAGAGAAAAATACTGCGGTAGGATATTAAGATTAACTTAGGTTGAGGGTAAGTCTAAGTCTAAGCCTAAGTGTATTATCTCAACAGAATAAAACGCCACCAGTGCCCCGTATTCACCAACATACTCTACCCAACTCATAGTTGTATGGCAAGATTTAAGACTTCTTGTTTCGGTGTGGTGCAGTCGTGCCGGCGAAGATTTGGCGAAGTGGAGTCAACTGGGACGAGCCGTTGCCAGGCGAGCTAGCCGCAGCATACGAGAGCTGGCTGCACCACGCTTCTACTTTAGTGCTGGACGACGACACTACGCTGCATATTTTCGTGGATTCCCTCCAGTACGCAAACGACGACGTGCAGGCGTATTTCGTGTGTGCCAAAACGAAATGCGCTCCGATGAGACGATGACGATCACGAGATTGGACACTGTGAAGCCAGAAGAAAACTGGCCAAGGATCTCTTCAAGTAGTCTCGGCCTAGCACCCGTGGACGAGGAGGAGATGCCATCTAAGTTCGCCTTGGTCACCGCAAACAGATTTTGTATATCTTTGCAGAGATTCTCGAACTACAACCGACTGGTAAGGACCACGGCTTGGGTCCTCAGATTTGTCCGACGATGTGAGGGCAATACAACAATGGTGAGGTCTATGGACTCACGGCCGACGAGTGCGCCAAGGCGGAGAGCGTACTGATCTGGAGGAATCTCAGGGAAGAATCAGTAAGGGGGCAGCCAATTGCGAGGGCTGTCCCCGTATCTCGACTACGAAGGAGTCATGCGGCCCAGGAAAAGGATTGATATTGCTGGATGTGTGCCTTACAGTGCTCGGCGCCCAATTATACTGTAACACAAACACACGCTGGCTGAGATGGTAGTACGCCACTATCACGAGTAGATGGGGCATCAGAATCTAGATGCGACCATCGGCGAGATACGGAAGAAGTTCTGGATAACGAGTCTACGGAGGCTGCAGCGGAAGGTGGTGACTGACTGCCGCATCTGCAAGCTGCGAAGGGCACAACCTATGCAGCCAATTAGGGTCCCTTGTCAGAGGACCGACTCAAGGCTAACGGATGGCCATTTCAGTACACAGTCTACCCCACTCATAGTTGTATGGAAAGATTTAGGACCTCTTTTTGGTGTGGGTGCAACGCGTTAAAGGCAACTCTCTTCAGAAATTGTGGATCGGCGACAAATGAAAAAAAGACTTAGAAAAATTGTTGTCTTCAAAAGTACAAATATTATAAAATCGTATAAATATTTCACTCAATTATCATCTACTTATGTTTTTTTATATTGCTATAAAATTTTACTAAAATATGATTTCTTTGTTAAGATATGTAATATATTAATATATATATATACATATATATGTATATAGTGAGATATCCGTATGAAGATCAATGAAATAAAGACAATCATAAAATATACGATCATAAACAACAGGAAGTCGATCTTTCTACGTGATCCTCATGAACAACGTTATATTGGTTGGTACAAAAAGCTCTAATCCGAAGTTACATCAATAGTAACTAGAATTTAGAGTTGAGTTCAGCTTGTGACTTTAAACTGATAAAGTAGTGAAATCCAGTTTTGGTTATTGTATTAAATAAAAATATTTTTTTTTACAGAAACATATCAACCAAATATTTAATTGGCGCAGCCGATAGGATATTAATTGAACAATTGAAAAGACGAAAAGAATTGAACAATTGAAAGTAGGCACTAAAGAAAAAGTGAACCATCCTTACTAGGTGGAAGAAAATTTATTCTCTTGAAATAAAAATTAATAATCCAAAATGGCCCAAGCGTTAACAGAAGCTAAGTTAAATCAAGCCTTTTCTACAATACGCGAAGTGAAAGACTTTGATGCAAATCCAGAGGATCTGACATCATTCATAGGAGAAATAGAATAAATCTTGAGCGTATATCCACATCCGATTTGGGACATCAAAGATACCTATTTGGGACAATTATAAACCCCTTAGTCGAAGATACGAAGAGGGCGGTGACAAGGAGCAGACCCAACAACTGGCCAGAATTGAGCCTTTATTAAGAAATACGAAGAACTAATATAACCAATATAAGCTGCATCGAGTTCAAAGGAAGTATACGTAAATTGAAGAAATTGAAAATAAAACTAAAGTTTCTCGCGTAATAAAAAAGGAATTGCCAGAAAAATTAATTAACATTTTATCAAAAACATAGTATCAACACCGTTAAAGATTAAATAGAAGCAGCAGAAATAGAAGGAGTTTATGAAAATACGGCAGAAGCGAAAAACAATACCAAAATTATAAACGATTCCATTCAACTATAATAAAGCGATAGCACAGCAATAACCGGTATAATGATAATTGATAATGATCTTAAAGAAAATTATAACTACAGAATAGAACATTAAAATTCCGAAGAGAAAGAGTAATTTAAAAAAACTCGTATTTGTGTTTCAAGGCATGCAGTACAGAAAATTGAAAATTTGACTTTCACTAGTACTATAAAACATTGCATTTGAGAAAAACATGAAGAGATATTTCACAAAGAAGTTAACAACAAAGAAAAGAAATGATAGAACAGGGAATAAAACGTAAATCGAATTTTCCTTACTGTTCTCCCATTTGGCTTGTCCCGAAAAAAACCGATACTTTCGGGAAAAAAAATTTAGGCTGTAACCTACTACACAACGACATAACTGTTGAGTCAAAAAAACTATTCAAACTCCTATAAAAATATTCTAAGGCGATATTTATATCATTGCATGCCAAACGAGAATGGAGAGCTAACTTCGGACGGAGCCGAAGCTTATATACACTTGCAGTTAAATAGCGGCTTTTATTGATTAAAGATATAGTAAATATCGGATATAGTTAGCCGATCCTTACAAAAACATTCATAACAAGCTTAGATTCGTATAAAATGCATTTTAAAAGAAGTTCGACGCTTCTACGGCCAAAAACACGCAAGTTGTTGCATTTCCGATCGTTCAGTTATATGGCAGCTATAGGATATAGTCGGCCGATCCGTATGAAATTTTCCGGATCGGCCCTAATAGTCAATCTGTGCAAATTTCAAGTTTCTATCTTCAATAACATGGAAATTATAGCATTTCCGATCAATCAGATATATGGCAGCTATAGGATATAGTCGGCCGAATCCGGGCCTTTCCGACTTATATACTGCGTGCAAAGGAAAGAAGGGTATGTGCAAAGTTTCAAGACGATAGCTCAAAAACTGAGAGACTAGTTTGCGTAGAAACAGACAGACGGACAGACGGACAGACGGACATGCTTATATCGACTCAGGAGGTGATCCTGATCCAGAATATATATACTTTATGGGGTCCAGGATGTCTCCTTCACTGCGTTGCACACTTCTGACCAAAATTATAATACCCTCTGTAAGGGTATAAAAACAGAACAATCAAAGGAAAGAATTGAGTTATTGAGCTTTTTAAATTCAGCCTTACGAAAGCAGCGAAATCTATTAACTACACTATGAGATTTAACTAAGGCAATGGTTTCGATTGAAACCTCAAGCGTAGGATGATATGGATCTTCTGGGGTCACCAAAGGCAGGGCTCTGGAAAGGGTGATTCCATCTGGATCAGACACAAAACATAAGCCTAGAAGCCGACCTAAAGAATTTCTGACATGGTTAATTTGACCTAAAAACATGTCAAACATTTCGATTGAAACCTCAATTAATTTTACATAAAAACATATTAAACATGCCCGCAGTAAAATCATGGTATGTCGAAAGTGATAAAGCAGTAACGTTATCGTTGTTTGACCAAGTGAGTTCAGGTAAGTTATAGTCACCATGAATCACGGGCTGGTCGCTATGGTACATAAGAATATAACCCGAATGGTTAGCAGACAAATGGTGCTAATACGTAGGCGGTTCGTATGAAGGCGCTATATAAGAACAGGTAATAAACAGCGATTGATCAGACAAAGTGATCTTAACGCAAAGAAATTCTAAATTACCAAACTCTTGCAACATGACCTCTTCGGAAAGGAAAGAGGAGTCTACTGAGATTATTACTCCGCCTCTTTGGAGAGGTCGGTCGCGTCTTAAAGTAGTGTACTTATCTGGGAAATCTTTAGAGCTGAGGATCTCCGGCTTTAACCAGGTTTCACTAAAGACAATAGCCTGCGATGCAAAGAAAAGCTATCAGAGTATAGCCTTAAGAGTTTACTACGTAGGCGCCTAGTATTCTGATAGGTATGAGTAAGGTAGCTTATTAGTGTTTTAAGAAAGAAGTAGGCTGGTGAGCTGGTGTAACATACCGTCTCAAACATCGACAAAGTGGTCAGGGTAATCAGGGGGATTTACAAAACCAGCTTTCAATTCGTTAAATCCGTTCCTTGTGTGCCGCATAGCGCTCTCATCTCGCTCTGCATGGCTTGACAGTGACTGCAACATCAGTGCAGGCCAGAGCTCCGAGACACTCCGTCCGACACTGAGGCCGTGAAACCGGCACATGTGGCATGTACCATGTTGCCACACAGCCAACAGGTGAGGCTTGGCTGGGATTTAGTTATAGTCTTGTTGCAAGACTTAAAGCGCAGACTACCTAAAATTCCATTTTATTTTTTTAACTATTTACTTTTTTATTTCAAATTTTTAAATTCTTGAACCATTGTTTCAAGTAGAAATAAGAACGAAATAACGGGTTGTAAGTTTGGTATGAGTTAGACTTGTCTTAGTCTTAGAGATAAGGAACTTTAAAAGGGAATAGAGAAAAATAACAATAACAAATAATATAGCAAAGCAGAGCTATGCTTGGATTAAAATTAATAAATATTAATTTACCACCAAATATATCACTGCACATGCGTAAGCGGGACGAAAATTTTAAAACTTTTTTAAATAGTTAAATAGTTAAATTTAAAATTCGATATATCTAACGTCGGTTTGATCACAAGATGGGCAAAATAATAAGATAAACGCAGAGCGCACAAAACCCTTTATTTAAAGCAGATCTCACCCAAAAGTACCAAATCTAATCATTTTGTTGCCGAATTAACAGACAACAAAGAACATTTTTGCAGATTTCTCTCGTGTTTCCATAAAATCGGAAACTAACCATATGGAAATCAAAATCAATTAAAAAAGGATATCAAAATATGGTACCGATATGGAAGTGTCTATATAAAATCGGTTTTGCCCAAATTTATAGTTTCCGTAAAAAATGAAAAATTAAGCTTTTGGTGCAAGTGCTATTATTGTTTCTTTTATTTTTTCTATCACTGTATAAAATAAGAAACAATTTTTTTTAAGTTTTAATAAGGTTGTGTTAGGTTATGTCGGATGTAATAAGAGCCCGATTCACTCATACCAATATGAAGTTTGGGAGAACTAAAAGCCGCTCATCCTGATACATGGATAAATTGTTATATCCGGATAGGATTTACAGTGGTAAACTATATTTTTGACACAGAGGGCAGTCTGTACTTGCAGGGTCTGACATAGTATAATTTAATAAAATAAAATTTATTTACTTTTCTTTATCATATCCCTTCAGTTACAAACCGCCAGAAAAAGGCGGGAAAACGCCGGAAGCCTTTATCCAATTTTCCTTGAAGGCGGTTTTCTTATGTATGTAAGAATGGGCGCTTGTTCATACATATATGTAAGTAATATCAATTTTTGCAAATATACAAAGTATACATAAATATGTGCTATTATGTCTATATGTGTGTGCTCACACAAAATTACGTTGACGCATGCTCAATGAAATATTAGATAGGCAAGAGACACTACTAAATGGCTTCCTTTGTTTAAACCTAATTAACACACATATTTGATGGTATTAAATGTATTCTCTAGAAAACAACTTCAAGTTATAGTGAAATAGAATGGAAAAATTACACGAATATCAGGGAATAACGGGCCGCTTACATCAATGGAGAGACAGCGTTAGGGAAGCTTATAACAATTTCAATGAGGCCTATTTAAAAATTTTTCGAACGAGCTAAAGACTCTATTAGCAGTCAACTGAAAGGAAACGCTAGAGTCCAAAATGATTTTTCCCATATATATAGGTAAGCAATTAAACCTCTTATTTTAGTGCTTATCATGCAAGAGTAAAATCTGAGAATATAATTGAAACAATGTTTATAGTGTAGAATGATAGTCCTTTATTTCCAGTTAAAGACTTTGGATTGTATTTTAGGGTATCTTTATTAATCAGGAGGCGGCAGTGGTGCCGCGTCCAGTTCTCGATGGATTCTCCATTAGTTAGGAGGCGGCAGTGGTGCCGCGTCCATCTCCCGATGGATTCTGATTCTTACAATATTCCTTATTAGCTAAGTAAGGTCTAGGTCTTGTGGCTGCGCTGCTTACAGCGGCAGAGACGCTTATATATTCTTATGTATAAATCTATATAGCTAAACGAGGAAATAAGAATATACACTTGAGTTCAAGTACCCGCGGTCTGCATGTGACAGTTTATGCTGACACTTGCAACCGGCTCGGATTTCATCCGCTTGGTCAAGAACCTTATATTTATCGTTTGTTTATGTTTATGCGACAATGTATAGGTAAGTACAGTGTGCATTCGATAAATGTGCATATTACATCTCCCTCCCTTTTGAAAAATAACGTAATTAGATGAAGTTATTTTTATTCCATAATATTTAAGGGTTCTTTTTTTTTTTTTCTCTTTTTTTGTTGTGAATTATTTTTGTATATTGGCTTAATTGATTGTATTAGATATATTATAATGGAAATAGAATTCAATCTTATGTTTTAATTTAAACAATTGAAACAAGAAGATTGACAAGAATGCTGATTTCGGTTCGAAATAAAATTTAATTATCTCAAATTTAATTAACCTTTTAATTTTTCGATTCATACAATATAACGCTCTGATTAACTGCTATCTAAATTTTATTTAATGAATATTTTAATCTATCCCTTATGAACTGTTTGTGTCTTATTTCTATCTCCTGATATTATAATGTTATCTTTTTTGTCCAATTTTGATTAAAGTGTATGGGCCTGTATATTTAAAATCTAGCTTATGACCTGTTTCATTTCTTAACAAAACTTTATCTCCTATTTTAAGTGCTATATCTCTAGTTTTCTTATCATATAGTTCCTTATTCTTAATTTTATTATCTTCTATCATTATTCTAGCTCTTTTATATGCTACTTCTAACCTATACTTAGATTCTTTAGCATAGTCGTCTATGTTATAAAGAGGTTCTATTTTATCTATAGTATTAAAATGTATTGGTAAGTTTGAGGTTTTACCAAATACTAATTCATATGGACAATATTCATGTGCCATAGAAGGTGTCGTGTTGAAACAGTAAACGAAATATTGTAGCCATACGTCCCAGTCAGTTTTATCTACTGAAATGTAGGATCGAATAAATTCATTGAAAGTTCTGTGGCTTCTTTCGACTGTTCCAACGGTTTGGTGGTGGTGTGCAGTAGATGTTATGTTTTTGATGTTTAGGTTTCTACATAGTTCATCTATTATTGAATTTTTGTATTCTGTTCCCATGTCCGTAATGAACGTCTTCATTGGACCGTACTTCAGAATAAAATCTTCAAATATAGCTTTAGCTACTGTTTTTGCACTTTTGTCTTTAATTGGTATTGCGACGAGATATTTTGTTAAGTCGCAAATTAGAGTAATTGTATACTCGTTGCCTTGTTCTGATTTGGGTAGTGGACCGATCGTATCCACAATTACCCTGTCGAAAGCCATTTGCGGCGTTTCTGTTAACGTCATTGGGGTCTTTGTATTTTTTATAATCTTAGATTTTGGCATTTTGGACATTTTCTTATATAATTGGATATTTGTCTTGTCATATTTTTCCAATGATAATGTATTTTTATTTTTGCTAATGTTCTAGCTATGCCTGTATGACCTCCTTGTATTGGACCATCATGGAATGTAAACAGTATTGCTTCTATTTCTTTATCATTATTTGATAATAGGGTCACCGGCTTGAGTAGCGCTACTCTTAAAGATTGTAATATTTTATTGCCCATTAATTTAAAAGATTCTATTGATATAGTATCAAAGATCTTTTCGCTCGGTGCCACTTTGAGTTGGCTGATATTAAGTATACCGGCTTCTTTTCAAGCCTTTGGAAGAATTGACCTAAGTCGAGAATTCCATTGGTGTACAAATCGCTAACATCAATTCTTGCTATAACTTTCTTTCCATGTTTTAATAAACATAGTTGGTCTGTTATTCGCAAGGTCACTCTTTTCGTACCTCATCATTTGTAATGACTTCGTATACGTTGGGCTTAGAAGCTTTATTAAGAGATTGCTTATGCAAATCTACTTGTTCTTTGTGTTTCCTGCGCAGGAATTATTCTGTTTACTTTGTTTTCTTGTAGTGACTTTTAAGACATTTTTGGTTATTTCTTTTAGTTGCTCAATAGTTATTCTTGATAACGCATCAGCAACGTAATTGTCCTTATGTAGAATGATTAATGTAGAATTTTACTATTCTTTCTTTAAGTTTTTCTCTCTTGAGGTTTTTTTTTTTTTTTTTTATTTCATGTTGTATATTTTTTTTTTTAATATTGTGTTCCTCTGAATTGTTGCCATGTTAGTTTTGCTGTCTTCGGGCATACAATATTGTGTTGGCATTGCCAGTCATTTCAGTACTGCATTGAATGTACTTCGTGACTGCTTCATTCATGGTGTTGAAACTACCAGCCTCTAGTATTGTTTTTAGCCTGCCATGTTCACAATTTTTAACCATTGTGGAGATGGCTTCTTTTGTGCTGAACTTATCAGCATGTTCGGCTGACAAACCTTCATCAATGTATGGAGGCTTCTAGTAGCTTCCTGAGGTTTTCAATCTCTGTGGTGAACTTTCGGCTGTTTTTCCTTTTGAAGTGTCTTGGCCATTTTAGCCTTAACAACATCAGATGTTTCACCTGCAATTGTGTCTTGCAGTTTCTTCACAATTGCTTCGATTGTAGTCTCGTTCTGTACTCTATAGAGAGTTGACCCAATTATTTTAGATTTGATCACCTCAACGGCTAGTTCTTCAAATGTGCCTTTTTGTAAGGTTTACTAATTTTAACGCTGTTATGAATCTTTGGAGATGGATTTTCTGTCCATCAAATTCAGGAATTGCGTTTGAAATGTCCTTTATGTAGGACCTTAGCGCGGCTGGGTCTGCCATGGTGTGCTATCGTTTGGTATATTTTCTACTATATTTGAATTAGAATCTGAATCTATATCATCATCCACATCAGACATTAAAACTGCTGGGATAGTGAGGTTATTATAATCAGTTTCCTCGATTTTAGGGATTCAATTCTAATTCACCTGACTCGAATTCTAATTCGGATTCTTCCGACTCTACTTGTTCCACTTCAGTTGGTGCTTCTGATTTTGGTTTATCATCGGCTTAACTGTTAAAGAGGTGTTAAGTATGGTCGGGATAGGTATATCTAGTTCAAATTTTGCTTAACTAATATTAAATTTTCTCGAAGTCTTATTAAAAATTTGGATACGGTGGACCAATGATCTTTATTAAGTTTTTCTCTTTGGCCATATATTAGGATACGTGCATCATTAAAGCACTTTACTAATATTTCTGTATGCTTCCTAACGGTGTTTCTTTGAATTGGTCTATTTTGGCGTTAATGATTTGTATGATTTTCCAAATTTTGTTTTTATTTTTGTAAGTTCTTTATACAAATCATTCCATTCCATTATAAACGTATCTATATATCCCTAAATTAGCCATATTTTGAATTAATATATATTTTCTTTATTTCATTGTACTTTCTTAAAATTATTTTTAGTAGTTTGTTACTTATTTTCTAATTTATGTTGTTTTTGCGCTCTTCTTTTTTTTTTTTTTTAGATTTTGTCCAGGTCATTTGCCTGGCTCATATATCTTTTTTTAATGCATTTATTATGCAATTTATACAATTTGTAGAAACAATTTGCCCATTATTACGACAATTATTATTAACAAAATGTTTACTAATTTTAAGTCAATAGTGTTTGACTCCACTTTATTATAACATTGGCTGTGGAGTCCACTGTCTTAAAATCTGCGAGTCCCATTTTGGGATTACCTATACTCAATTTATAAGTATGTTTTTCAACTGAATCTATCTTACTTATTGAATTATTTATCATTAGTTACAGTTTTTCCTGCCTATCGTTTCGTATATAGCTTTACAGGCTATACTTCCTAATTGGGCGAAATGTTTCGCTCAATTTTACATTTTTGTTTATAATAAGAAAAAAATATGCAACGCAGTGCAATAGTGAAAAAATTGTTGCAACGCAGTGCAACTGATAAAATATTTTTGCGCTCTATGTGGCGCTGTCGGCTCACTATTCCTTGGTCCGGCTTTGATACGCCAGACGGGGCCGTGCCAGCTGCACAGGCTGTTTACTCAATCGGTTGTGGTCTTCCTTCCCACAAGTGAACTCGCAGTGCGGCGAGTGTAGAGGTCAGGGCAGTCCTTGGGGCAGCTCTTCTGTTTCTTCGGCAACGGCTTTGGAGATGGAGGTTTATGTTTTAATACATTATTTATTACTTTAATGCTATCTGGTGAGTCGTAGAGTCGGCTTTTCTGAGCCGGAGGTTTTCATTTAAAAAATCAAGCTCTTCCGTGAGCTTCTGCGCCGTTGCCGTTGTTCATTTGAAAGTATAGCAACCACTTAAGGTGTGCTATTCTTTTCGTTATTTTATTTTTCAAACCTCCGCGCTTTCCCATGACTCTACTCACTCAGACTTTCCGATTTCCGATTTTCATTTTCAATTTCTTTCTTCCATATCTCCTCCAGTTAGGCCATTTGCTGCTGTTGCTTGAGTTGTTGCTGCTGCTGTTGTTGTTGGTTGGGTTGTTTTCTTCTGTCCTTCGTAGTCCTGGGATCCTTATAAGATCCTTAACGTCACGGTCGCCATGTAGAATGATAGTCCTTTATTTCCAGTTAAAGACTTTGGATTGTATTTTAGGGTATCTTTATTAATCAGGAGGCGGCAGTGGTGCCGCGTCCAGTTCTCGATGGATTCTCCATTAGTTAGGAGGCGGCAGTGGTGCCGGTCCATCTCCCGATGGTTCTGATTCTTACAATATTCCTTATTAGCTAAGTAAGGTCTAGGTCTTGTGGCTGCGCTGCTTACAGCGGCAGGCAGAGACGCTGATATATTCTTATGTATAAATCTATATAGCTAAACGA
>JAECWK010000132.1:600000-837738 GCA_018150405.1 Drosophila varians | reverse complement strand
GTCCTGTCTGTCTGTCCTGTCTGTCCTGTCTGTCTGTCCTGTCTGTCCTGTCCTGTCTGTCTGTCCTGTCTGTCTGTCCTGTCTGTCTGTCCTGTCTGTCTGTCCTGTCTGTCTGTCCTGTCTGTCTGTCCTGTCTGTCTGTCCTGTCTGTCTGTCCTGTCTGTCTGTCCTGTCTGTCTGTCCTGTCTGTCTGTCCTGTCTGTCTGTCCTGTCTGTCTGTCCTGTCCTGTCTGTCCTGTCTGTCTGTCCTGTCTGTCTGTCCTGTCTGTCTGTCCTGTCTGTCTGTCCTGTCTGTCTGTCCTGTCTGTCTGTCCTGTCTGTCTGTCCTGTCTGTCTGTCCTGTCTGTCTGTCCTGTCTGTCTGTCCTGTCTGTCTGTCCTGTCTGTCTGTCCTGTCTGTCTGTCCTGTCTGTCTGTCCTGTCTGTCTGTCCTGTCTGTCTGTCCTGTCTGTCTGTCCTGTCTGTCTGTCCTGTCTGTCTGTCCTGTCTGTCTGTCCTGTCTGTCTGTCCTGTCTGTCTGTCCTGTCTGTCTGTCCTGTCTGTCTGTCCTGTCTGTCTGTCCTGTCTGTCTGTCCTGTCTGTCTGTCCTGTCTGTCTGTCCTGTCTGTCTGTCCTGTCTGTCTGTCCTGTCCTGTCTGTCTGTCCTGTCTGTCTGTCCTGTCTGTCTGTCCTGTCTGTCTGTCCTGTCTGTCTGTCCTGTCTGTCTGTCCTGTCTGTCCTGTCTGTCCTGTCTGTCTGTCCTGTCTGTCTGTCCTGTCTGTCTGTCCTGTCCTGTCTGTCCTGTCTGTCCTGTCTGTCTGTCCTGTCCTGTCTGTCTGTCCTGTCTGTCTGTCCTGTCTGTCTGTCCTGTCTGTCTGTCCTGTCTGTCTGTCCTGTCCTGTCTGTCTGTCTGTCCTGTCTGTCTCCTGTCTGTCTGTCCTGTCTGTCTGTCCTGTCTGTCCTGTCTGTCTGTCCTGTCTGTCTGTCCTGTCTGTCTGTCCTGTCTGTCTGTCCTGTCTGTCTGTCCTGTCCAATGTTCCGCCCATTAAAACGGCAACAATACCAAAGCTTAAACTGACAGGGGCTGACTTGCTGGAGAGGCTGTTTTTTAAAGTTGCAGAGCATTTGTTAAATATGTTAAATATGTTAAATATGTTAAATATGTTAAATATGTTAAATAAATATGTTAAATATGTTAAATATGTTAAATATGTTAAATATGTTAAATATGTTAAATATGTTAAATATGTTAAATATGTTAAATATGTTAAATATGTTAAATATGTTAAATATGTTAAATATGTTAAATATGTTAAATATAAATATGTTAAATATGTTAAATATGTTAAATATGTTAAATATGTTAAATATGTTAAATATGTTAAATATGTTAAATATGTTAAATATGTTAAATATGTTAAATATGTTAAATATGTTAAATATGTTAAATATGTTAAATATGTTAAATATGTTAAATATGTTAAATATGTTAAATATGTTAAATATGTTAAATATGTTAAATATGTTAAATATGTTAAATATGTTAAATATGTTAAATATGTTAAATATGTTAAATATGTTAAATATGTTAAATATGTTAAATATGTTAAATATGTTAAATATGTTAAATATGTTAAATATGTTAAATATGTTAAATATGTTAAATATGTTAAATATGTTAAATATGTTAAATATGTTAAATATGTTAAATATGTTAAATATGTTAAATATGTTAAATATGTTAAATATGTTAAATATGTTAAATATGTTAAATATGTTAAATATGTTAAATATGTTAAATATGTTAAATATGTTAAATATGTTAAATATGTTAAATATGTTAAATATGTTAAATATGTTAAATATGTTAAATATGTTAAATATGTTAAATATGTTAAATATGTTAAATATGTTAAATATAAATATGTTAAATATGTTAAATATGTTAAATATGTTAAATATGTTAAATATGTTAAATATGTTAAATATGTTAAATATGTTAAATATGTTAAATATGTTAAATATGTTAAATATGTTAAATATGTTAAATATGTTAAATATGTTAAATATAAATATGTTAAATATGTTAAATATGTTAAATATGTTAAATATGTTAAATATGTTAAATATGTTAAATATGTTAAATATGTTAAATATGTTAAATATGTTAAATATGTTAAATATGTTAAATATGTTAAATATGTTAAATATGTTAAATATGTTAAATATGTTAAATATGTAAATAAATATGTTAAATATGTTAAATATGTTAAATATGTTAAATATGTTAAATATGTTAAATATGTTAAATATGTTAAATATGTTAAATATGTTAAATATGTTAAATATGTTAAATATGTTAAATATGTTAAATATGTTAAATATGTTAAATATGTTAAATATGTTAAATATGTTAAATATGTTAAATATGTTAAATATGTTAAATATGTTAAATATGTTAAATATGTTAAATATGTTAAATATGTTAAATATGTTAAATATGTTAAATAGGTTAAACTCAGCGTTTGAAAAGCTATGCTATTTTCGTTATACTCCAAATCTGGCGAGAGCCGGAGCAGAGATATAGCAAAACAACTTAAAAACTGCTCTGATCTGCTCGGAGATTCGTCCTCTGAAAAACTATAGCAGTAGCAATAGCAAAAAAAATAAAAATCATTGCCCTGCGTATTCGTTGCCGGAGTAAGTAACTGGGTGCGAGATGATAACAAAGCAAATTCTATTTTGTGTGTGCTAAGGATATTCAAAACTTTAATCAAATCATTTTTTTCTTTTCTAGGTATTGATTTATTAAGTTAATATATCATTAAGATCGATCAAACAAATATAATTTTCATAGCATAGCGTTTGCTTTGTTATCATCTTGCTCCCCGTTATTTACTACGGCTACAGCTACGCAGAGCAAAAAAATTATATTTTTGATAACGCTACTTCAATAGATTTTAAAAGTCAAAACTCCGAACAGAGCAGAGCACTTATGAGAAGCCTAGTATTAAGATCGACGAAAACTGTATTACAGCACGGATGAACGTTTAACAGACCTTTAGCGAAAGATAAAAGTATTTAGCCTTTCGGTGTCCGATAAAAAAATATGATCGGACTAACAAACCAATTTGTTTAATTCTTCAGGTCGCACACACTACGGCGTGCCGTTCATTACCTACGGAGATTTACTCTTTCAACCACAGTGGCCCAGAAGTACATAAATAATACAAACGTACGTACATATGTTTACAAAAAAATATTCATTGCTGTTGGACATACAATTATATCTGCGAACGTAGAATGTTAACATCTGTTATCACTCAATTTTATGAACGCCGCATTGCAAGCGTAATATAGTCAAATAAATGATAAAAAATGCGATAACAAAGTCAAAATGCTCTTTAAGATTTCCCTCTCAGACAAATCAAACAAATAAAACATCTACAAATAGTGCTACTGCTTAAAACGAAACCTCATTAAGAAAAAATTTCTTAAACTGGTCTATATTAATGAAATTTCCACTACTAAATAATCAATTCGGTGAGTTTTTCATACCAATATATTTTTAAAGTCTTCTAACAAATACTGTTCCCTGTATTTATAACAGTTAAAATAATTATGGTCTAACGTGCACAAATAATTAAAGTACTGCAAATGTTTATAAATGGTTTTCTTCACTTAAAACTACTTTTAAAGTTATTTACATAATATTTTCTTATTTCACCTATTATTTCATCTATTAAATAAAGCAGAACGAAAAAACAGCAGTTAATTGATTACATAAAGTATATAAATAAAGAAAACATAGTTTTAATCGAATATTTTTAATCTTTTTTGTACGACATTTTAAAAAGTAATTATTTTTTTTATCATTATTATTTTGACGCATTTTAAACTTTCACATAAAAATTAACATTTTAAAGTCGCCTGTAAAAAATGATTTAAAAGCGTTCGTTCCTCCGCAAGTATTAATTTTAAAAAGTAAAACAAGATTTCGATAAGATCGGGGCATTGTTCTTTGAGCGACGCAAGGGAACACATTTCAAAAATGTGGTTTTAAAAAAATAAAAAAAAAAGAGTTAAAAACAAATTTAAAATAAAAGCAATTGGAAGTATTTAAGGTGTCTTTGCAAAAAACTGACGAGGAAGGTCTTTCAAACTTTTTGCAAAATTACTGTTTTTTGCGCGGGGTTTTTGCGCGTCCACGCCCACTTGACCTAGGCTCGAATCACGGGGATAGTCCAGTCATTTGCAGAACACCCATTTTAACTTGTTCATGGTTGAAGTTAGTATTGGGCAGAGGAAGATTTGTATTGAAGACAAAGCTTAACATCTGCGTACATAAATACGCGTACATAAAATCACAGTTCGAAGTGATTAATGAAAATGGAAAAAATAAAGGCCTGAGATGGCTGTCTTGAGACACTCCAGGTTAAAAGCAGTGAGTTGCTTACAGAGTCAATTGCTTTACTAAAGTCGGTGTAGATTACGTCTGTTTGAAGGCCATTTTGAAAGCCGTGAATAGCAAATGAAGTCAGCTTCAACAAGATTGACTGATGGAATTTTATATATGTAAAATATTATTTTAATTATTATTATTGATAGAAAAGTTTACAAAACTAAACCAACTTAGTGGTTATAGCACTGGCTACAAAGCTTTGGCTTATGATTATTACTATTACTATTTGCTACTTAGATGCTTATGTTTATATTTTGTGAAATTTTTTTTTTTTTTTATTTTATAGTTTTATTTAAAACAAAAAAAAAAAAAAAAAAAATTTTGTGAAATGAGTTTAATGTTTTAGGAAAAATTAAATTTATCTTTAAGTTCTCTGTATTAAGGTTGTTAAGGAGCGTTGTCGGGTTTTCATTTTATGTATGGATCGCTTATTAGGTGGGAGTGTTGGGCATTGATTTAGGAGATGGCCCCATGACAAAAATTTGGACGAAGCTTTGAGTGGTTCAGCCTGAGGCGTATTACTTTTATTTGATTATCTGCTTGATTTGTAGTTGAAGGATCAGTAATATTTGCCTGTAATATATACATATTTTTATTTTCACGCGTCTCCCGTCTCCACTTCCCGCTCAACCGACGAGGGGCTTGCCATTTATCGGTCGTCTCGAACCGCGGGGATTGATCCGAGACGAGCAATATATATAATACAATAGGTTAGAAAGGTGGCTACAAAAATGAAGAGTTAGATTGTTGCTCTGCTAAGTACGAAAGAATTGAAGATTTCATGCACGTATACTAAGTTTAGGATCCTGAAGATCCTAAACGTATACTAAGTTGTGAATGGGAGTGGTTTGCTAACCAAATTTCAGCGGTTAGCAGAGTTTAAAGTTTGTTTAACAGGTTTTTGTTGGCGTGTCCATATAGGAACTCCGAACTCCATTTTGGCTATGACTATTTAACATATAAAGAAAAGTTTCTGTGGTACAACTGAATTGGACAACTGCGTTGGACAGGCATTTTAAATTGTTTAACTTTTGGTGTAGCGATGGAAGTATTGATTTTATGTGTCTTCCCCAATTATATTTACTATTAAAGGTAATCCCTTAAAATTTGATTGAGGCGACTGTCGGAATTCCCATATTGTTGCTGCTAACGGTGCCAATGCAATTGTGTTATTTGCAAATGTGGAGGTGTTGGTATTTTTTTTAAGATAGGGATGGCCCTGAGTATGGGCATCAGTTATTAATATTTTTTAGAAGCTGTCTAAATTCGTGTTTATGTTTCTGTTTCTTTTGAAGTTTATTCATTGTATCAGGATATGATGTTGGAGACTTAATTATCAGCTATGAGAAATAAGCTTGGTGATATAGGTAATCCTTAATGGATACCATTAATTAATAGAAATAAGTTGGATGTGTGGGGCCCGACTGGAACGATTATATTTCTTTCAAGCATAGGGTTATTTGCGAAGGTAATCATTTTATGTTCTGTTTTCCATTTCCGAAGTTGGTCTATTATATTGTAAACATCTTCTCGATTAAAGGCTCTTGCGAAATCAAGAGTGACGAGTGGGTATGTCTCTTAAACTTTGTTACAAGATGATTATTTATATGGAGTTGCCAAATAATTTAAAATTAAGCGGTAGCGGTGGTTTTGAGCAATAGCAGCAAGGGCCTTTAGCTCAAACATATTTTCAATATGTTTGGTAGAGTAGGATTTGATAAGGATTCAAGTGGGTTGATGTTTTTAAATATTTGTTGTCTTTGGCTGTTTTTAGTGACTTGCCTAGTGACTTAGTCAGTAGATGATAAGGCGGCATCATTGCACATTGGTATCATTGCAGAACGGACAGGTCCTGGTTTGAGTTGGGTCCATATAATGATTGTGTGTGTAATTTTGTGTGTCCAAGCCTGAACCTTGTTATGGTTATCTGGTCTCTCGTGTGATCAATGAGTCTTTTGATCAATGATGTTTTTGGTAATGTGGTGACCGTTGAGTTGGCGTTGATTAATTACTTGGTACCAGGGTGAAGTTTTGGTTATGTTTTAGTGAATTTTCGAAACATGTGTATTTTTAATATATTTTAAAATGTCTTGAGTGTTTAAGTTTTCGATGAATGTAAGCGGTCGTCTTGTGGAATTTTTGCTAGGGTGTCTGCAAGTTCGTTTCGAGGTATTCCTTCGTGACCGGGTATCCAAAGCAATTTGAATTTATTGTAGTAGTAGTGTAGTAGTGTTCGCTGTTAATGTTTTTTATTCCGTCGATTGCAGAGAGTGAATCTGAGCATATACAGAATTTGCCTCTTTTAGTTTTGTGTATTTGTAGCGCTTTTACTAGTAGCTCTGCGGAGAATACTGAAGAGTAGTGTGGTAGGTGATAAAGTCTGATGCATTCGGTTTCGCCTGTGATTGCTAGGCTATTGATGTAGTTTGAAATCCATCTGTGTAAATTTATGTGTATTTGTATATGTCTTTTGTCTTAATTTCTGTGAATTGTATCTGAAAATTTCTGGGGTTGTATTTTTTTTTGTCGAATTTATTTAGCGATGTATATTTTTTGTTCCAGGGCGGTGTGGTTTGTGTGGGTGGGATTAATTCCTTAAATGGTAGTTGGTGGACTTTTGAATATTCTATAATACGGTCTATTTTTGATTTGTATTGCGGACGTTTTGGTGGACGGTAAGTTTTGAAAATTTTTATTATTGATGAAGTTTTGGCGTTTATTAGGGACTTAATAATTTTTGATGTAAGAAGTTCTAGTCTGTCTTCTAGGGAGTCTGTACGTGCTTCGTAGAGTATATTATTTGTCGGAGTGGTTCTGAAGGCTCCGAGGGCAGTACTAAAGGCTGAATTGATTGTTGATTTTATTTTGCGTAGTATTGTTTGTGGGTGTAGCCGTAGATTGGAAGACCGTAGTCTACTTTTGAGACGATGGTTGCTTTTGTGACGTTTAGGAGTGTAGAGGTGTTTCAGTTAAACTTTGCACTTGAGAGACATTTTGATTGTTTGGTTGTAATTTAGTAGATCCGTGTGAGTCTGAGCCGGGTATTTTTAAGGATGTTACTTCTTGAATTTGCTTGTTTCTTGTTGTTATGGTGTAGTTGCAATTATGTTTTCTGCAAACATGGCGCCTGAGTATTCTGCCCAGCCTGTATGGATGGATATTATCGGATTTAGGTTTATGTTAAGGTTTCTTTTGTTTTTTAGTTTAAGTATTATGTTAAAATCATCTGCGTATCCGCTTAGGCTGATGCTAGGGTGAATTGTGAGTTTTTCTGTTAAAGAGTTATATGCAATAACAAAAAGGACCACAGTGAGTGGGGAGCCTTGCGGGATGCCGTTTTGCATTGGTTGAAAGGTGGAGATGTCAGAGCCAATACGCACGAGTAGTTTTCTATTTGTCATACAATTTCGTACATAGTTGATCATTTTTGGGCCAGTTTTCCAGGTTACAAGTTGGTCAAGTATAGAGTGAATGCCAATTCTATCGAGGGCCTTTGCGAACTCTAGGGATATGATAGATGCGTGGTTTCTCCTTGAGAGAGCTCGTGCTAAAAGATGGTCTACAAGTAGAAGACTGCCTATAGCCGATTTGCCTTTTCTGAAGCCAGTTTGACTGTTAGTTGTGGATTAGTTTGTCGTTCAATACAAACCACCACAGTCGTTTCACTATTATTTTGTTCATTTTTGCTAGGCATGAGTTTAGTCAAATCGGTGAGTATGAGTTTGGAAAGGTTTTGTCTGTGTTTGGTTTTAGGATCGGTGTTATTAAGCTATTTTTGTACGCATGTGGAATGTAGCTGCTTAGTATGGCGTTTTAGAGGTTAATGACTCGGTTTTTTGTTGTTTTGTCTATGTTTTTTATCATTGTGTAGTTGATTTTGTTAAGTCCGGGTGTTTTTTCATTTAATGTGGTTAGGGGGTGGGGTGTCGGGTGATATTTAATGATGCTTGCTTCTTTGGTTTGTTTGAGTGTTAGCTTAAATAGGGCGTTACCTTTTTTGTACTGTATAATGTTTTTTGCAGATATGTCTCTTTTAAGCTCGTTCCAATTTTTTCATCTTTTCCTTCCGCAGTTTTTTAAGATCGTTGTTCTACCGTGGTACATTATGAGGCTTTCCCGTTGGGTGCGTTTGTGGTATTGACTTCTGATCGGTTGAAAGAATAATTTTTTTGTATTTTGGCAGCCTCTTTGTTTATGTTTGTGCTTGGTAGTCGTTGCGCAGAGAAGTCTTCTGTTAGCTTGGCAAATTAATGCCAGTTTGCCTTATCCATAATGAAAGTGAGTTTGCGTGTGGATGATTTTAAGTTGGCAGTATTTGTTGTGAAGATGTTGATTATTATGGTGAAATGATCGCTTCCAAAGATATTGTATTCTGTGAGTAAGGTACTGTCAATTTTAAGTATTGCGCTGCTGAAAGTCAGGTTAACATTTGTTTGTGAGTTGTGTGTACTGAAATGTGTTAGAGACGTATCGTTTAGTAGCATGTAGTTTGATTGTGTGATATATTTCTCTAATATTTTCCCTCTAGTGTTGGTTGGTGTTCGCAGTAGTTGTTAATGTATATCCATTCATATTCCATTGTATAATTTTCATGGTCACTTTAAAGGTTGGTTGGATGTTGTGGTGAGCTGGTAGATGATTCAATGCCTACTTGTTGTCTACTGCTGGGTCTGACCTTTTTATTTTCGTTTGGTTAAATTTTGAGTGTTTTAGGTTTGTATCTTGTGTTTTGTTTTTGTCGTTAGAAAAAGGTTGACTGGGTCTGTGTCCATGTGGTCAGGTGAAGATTGCTAGTAATGTTGCTAGTTAATGTAGGCGTTGTAATGTATGGTAAGATGTAGGTGGTTTGTTTAGGCGGGTTGTTTGCGCGTTTTGATTGCTGAGTTGGGGTGTTGCAGCTGTTTCTTTGGTTGATGTTATAGTGTTAGTTAGATTTTTTGTTATAATTGAGGCGAAGCTTATAAAAAGTTGGTGGTTAGGGCGAGTGTGGTATAATGTTACTGCTGTTTTGTGATCGACTTTTTCTGTGATTTTGAAGTTTGTTAGTTCTTGTTGTTTTTTAGATGTTGGACAGATGCGGTCTAGTGGGCTATGTTTGGAGTCGGCTTCGGGGATGTTTTTGTCCAAAGCGTAAGCAACTCTTGCGCCTTAAAGGCAACGTAATATACGGGCGTACGCGTATTTTTTCATATCCAATGTTTAGGTATTCTGGAAGAGTAAGCGAAGCAAATGTAATAATAATTAGGCCAGTTTCAGTCGTAGTTTGATCTTTTTTTTAAAATATTTTTCTCACTTCGGTGACTTTTTGTGGTTTTAGTTCGTCTAAAATTTTAGCTTCGCTTATGTTGCGCAGTAGGTTGCAATAATCCCTTTGGAGAAGTTTAAGGTTTTATGCTCTGAGACTGTGAATTCAATGTTTGCATTGTTTTTAAATTTAAGTATTTTGTTTGACTGCAAAATGTTATTGGTTTTGATAGTGTTTTTGCAAGACTTCTCCTCCGCACGTAAAATCAGTTGTTTTTTTTTAGTATAAAGGGGCTAAGGTTTTTCAGTGATTTGGTATTTGGTCCGTTAATAATGAAGAATTTTGGCTCGCCTGGGTTTTTGTTGAACATTGATGTACCAGTTCTTATGTCTGGTGGTTTGTCCATTGTTGTAGTTGTTTTCGGGTTGGCACTTGGATTTTTAGTTAGTTGTTTTTGTTGGTTGTTGTTGTTGTTGTTGGTTGAGAGCTCAATAGTATCACGTCTTTATGATACGTTGAGATGATACTGCATATAGTAGACTATATGAAGTCGATTTGCCTTTTTTAAACATTTTTATTAGACATCAGTTGAGGCAATCGGTTTTCGGCTATCTTTGTTTTGTCCTTCTTTCGTTTGAGGATCGGAATGTCTAAGCATGTTTTGTATGCTTGAGGTATGTGGCTATTGAAAATGTTGTTAAAGGAATTTCTTATTTTGTTTTTTTTTTTTGGTAGCTGTTACGTATCATTTCATGAGTTTCTGATGATCCTGGTGTGGATCCTTTTAGTTTTTGTAGTGGTGAGTTCAGTTCAAGGTGAGTAATGTGGTTCTATGATTTTTATGATTTTTGGGCAGTCGATATGGGTAATTCACTATTCGTTGGCTGTACGGTTTTAAGTGTTTTGTTTCGGAACTCCTCGCAGAAGTTCCGATCGCTATTTTGAGAAACTTAGCGTATTTAGCCTTAAAAAGTTTAAAAAGTGATTATGATTAGGGAGTTTCTGTTGGGGGGTCGCTGTTGTTGTTGGGATTGTTTGTGTTTTGTCTCTTGATAATTTTTCTGACTTCAATTACTTTTTGTGGCATTAGCTCTTGGAGAATTGTTGGTTCGTCCAGATTATCCTAGATTATGTCCTTAGAAAAATTTATTGTTTTGTCTTTAGTTACTGTTATTTATATAAATGCAATTTTGGTAAGTGTAAAACGTTATGTATCTAGTACTTCGTTTTAGTTTTTAAAGGGAGTGCTCCGTCTCTGGTTTTTGCACTCTCCGTACGCTTAGTCAACCGATTTTTTGGAATTTAAAGGGAAAAAAGGTTTTAAATTAAATTGCTTTCTTTATTGAAATAACAAGGAATATAGGTTCGCCTAGAAGTTTTCTAGAGCTGGTTGGGTTCTGCTGTAATACTACTTGTGTCTTCCCAGATTAAATTGGTACTGAAATCATAAATAGTTAGAGGTGAATATGTTGTTTGAAAAAAATGTTGTCGAATGGATCTGAAATGGCCTCATCCGTGTTTGCAGAAGAATTTAAATTAAGAGCATGGGAGAAGATTTTTGTTTTCGCTTTATGCTTTCAAAATTTAAAATAATTTGAGCAAGCTACTAAGTACCTTGAAAAGTTAAATGGCAGCCAGTTCTTTTAAATTTGTTTAAAGGTCTATTTTTAATATGTCTCAGATTGATTAGGCGCCTTATAAATCAAGGTGGACTATCTATAACGGTCGGATATTTCCCGGGCATTATTAAAAAAAAGTGTTTAAATTTCTATAAAGTTTCTATAGTTTCCTTTCATCTATAAGTTTAATAAGTTTTGTAAGGCGATATTAATATCGTTGCACGGAAAAATCATTCAAGACCAATCAAAGGAAAGAATTAAATTATTAAGCTTTAAAATCACTATAAAATCATACTAAAGGACTCTATTTTATCAGCTACGCTAAAGGATTTATCTGAGGCAATGGTACGATTGAAACTTTAAGCATAGGATGATCTTCGGGGTTCACCAAAAGTAGGGCTCTCTAAAGGTTACATAAGATACTAAGCTGGTCTCTATCGGACATAATATTAAAAAACGACTGAATAGCAGACAAATGGTGCCAGCCCGTATGCGGTTCTGAAGAAGGCGGTAAATAACAAATAATAAACTGAGATTCATCTTATCGCATTGAAAGTAAAAGCTACCAAAGTCTTGTTACTTTACCTCTTCAGAAGGGAAAAATGAGGCTACTAAGATTAGGACTCCTCTTCCTCTTTGGAGAGGTCGGTCTAAATGTTGTGTCCCTATCTGGGAAAACTTCGGAGTTAAGGATCTCCGGCTTTAACCATGTTTCACTAAACACAATAACCTGAGATGCAAAAGAAAAACTATCAAAGTATAGCATTGGGAGCTCACTACGTACTACTACTTACTACGCAACCTATAGCTGCTATTTGTGTCTCCTAGACGCAGAAGTTCCACCGTAGCTGAACCAAGTCAATCGATCACCCGGTCACTCAAAGAGCCAGGACTGACAAATATTTGGACACCGAATGCGTCAGCGATCGATATCAATAGACAGATTTGTCCCTTATGGCATACCAGACATACCGCAGCTCAGAGCTTTACCACTTCCAACACACCAAGATTTCATAGCTGGCATATTTGACATGTGTTTAGGTCAATACAGCATGTCAGAAACTCTTTACATCGGTTTCTAGACTTGTGTCTAGACTTGTGTGTTTGATATTGCATCGAATCGAGCTGGCGTAGCTGGTAAAATTTGTTTCATTCAAAAGAAAAATAGACTAGTTCTTTCTTTTAATTGGTCCGAATAGATAGTTAGAAAGATAAATATATATAGATATGCAAAAAAGATATTTATAGAAATTAAAAAAATTGGTTCCGATAAACATTTTTATGGTGATTACAGTACACCATTTTCATAAATGCCTTGCCTTCTTCTTTACCGTACTCACGTATGTACGCAGATGACGATAAGCTTTGCCGTTACAAGTCTTTCCCTGCCCAATAACTACAGTTTGACTTGGACAAATTCCAAAATAGGTGTAATGCAAATGACATAAAACTTAATGTCTGACCTAGGTGTCCTATTAGGCTTTAAGCTTAAATTTACCGACCATGTATCGACAATGGTTAATAAAGCCAAGCACACCATTGGCTTTATTAAAAGATGGTCAAAAGAATTAAACGACCCTTATATAACTAAAACTCTATGCTTGTCTTTAGTGTCTGGAGTCCCAATATGGAGTTCATTAAGGCGGCATTGAATCAGTACAGAAGAATTTTCTCCTTTTTGCTCTTAAGGGTCTATGCTGGGATGCAATTATCCAACTTCCGTCTTATCGTAATGGACTTCTCTTAATCAACTTACCATCGTTACTAAGCCGAAGGACTATGCTGGGTGTCGTTTTCATCAATAACCAATGGTGAAATCGACAGCCAGCACCTATTAGGTCTGTTTAAATTTAACGTTCCTTTTTGGGGTTTCTTAAACTTTCTTTCCCTTATTTCTTTGCTTATGTTGGTCAACATATGCCAAGCATGACTCTTTCAGGGTATTATGTTTTGACTACAATAACGTGTTTCCAATTATTTCTCACTACTCTGGCGTGAAATCTTCTATTCTTTTCTACTTAAGAGACCAACAATGAAACTCTTTCTTTAGACCTTTTAAGTATTTACTTATTCCTCGTCTCGGATCTATTCTCTCGACTCAAGTCGTACGATAAACGGCAGCTCCCCGGTCGGTAGGGCAGGAAGTAGGCGGTGGAGACCTAGACTCATCTGCAGCCAGAGCCGCTCGAAAAATTACAAGCTCTTCTGAAAAAAGTCACCGCTGCAGATCTCTGACTCAAATTTAAAAGCTGTTTTTCAGCTATGAGGTGAGCTTAATAGTAAAATTGGTTAAAAACTGTAGACGCCGATCCACAATTCCTGAAGAGAGTTGCCTTTACCGTGTTGCACCACACCGAAACAAGAAGTCCCAAATCTTGCCATACAACTATCAGTGGGGTAGAGTATGTTGGTGTATACGGGGCGCTGGTAGCGTTTTATTCTGTTGAGATAATACAAACTTAGACTTAACCTCAACTTAACTTAATCTTAATATCCTACCGCAATTGCTGATCGGAATGACCGCGAAGGAAAATTCGTATAACCTTTGGATCAGAATTAGTGTGCCCAATTACAATCAATCTATGAATCCAGTAATACCACATTTTTTTACCCTAGCGGCGCCTAATTTTTAAAAAGTGTTTTGTATGTTTTCGGAACGATCCTAAAATGTGGACGCCTACTTTATATTTGCCAGCCTTGTTTGAAGGCATTCAGCAAAATTTGGTATAATTAAATCGATTTTGGGGTATTGAAACCTAATTACTTCAAAGCCTGTGCCCCACACGCTAACAATATAAAATAACTGCAAACAATATAGTTTGATGTTTAGTAGTTTCATATCTATCTGTCCATTCTCTTATAGCATTCTTTAAAAAAAAAATTTACATAAAAAGTTACTACTGTAAAGTTAATGTAGAATAGTATATGGCCATAAACTGGTATTTAAGTTATATGGCAAAAACTGTCCACACTTCATGATCTACCAAACATGTTGCATGCAGGATATCTGGATATCTTGTGAATTTGGCGGTAAAATATTAATGTAAAAAATTTAGCAAATTGTGGAAAATTTAAAAAAAAAATGTAATAACTGTAAAACAAATTTAGAAAAATTGTTGAAAATTTAAAAATTAAACAAATTATATGTGTGTATTGGTATATTTTAGAAGACGGATTGGTATAATTTATCGATAAATTCATATGAGACTACACCCACAATTTTACAAAACTGGGCATTGTTGGCAACTCGGAGTAAAAATAGAAATATTCGGCTAAATCCCGCGGCGTCTTTACTTAGGTCGTGTACAATAAGGAATATTGTTGTGTATGTAAGCTATATCGAATACATTAGCCTTATACTTTGAAAGATCTGATATGCCATTTAGGAAAAAGTATATATTTTATAAGTTCTAACAAATCCTGACTCTTAAGATTAAAATCAATTTGGAAGTGTGCATTGTAGACTTGTAGTCAAAAGGTTTTTAAAATTAGATTCCATTGTCAAAATGTATTGCATAGAACAAATGCCCATATTAACAAATGTATGTACTTAGGTTCATGTAGTGACGTATGACGTAAGATTGTGATTCAGTCTTCAAAAACGTATGTATGTATGTATGTACATATTTATGCATAGATACGTATAGACATGTAAATTATTTAATTTACCCGTGTTAGAAAAATGTATAAACAAAAAGTTAAAAAAATTGATTTTAGAAAAACGTACTCGTTTTTTTTAATAATTCAAAAGAAACACGAACATATAGAAGTCGCTCGCATGTACCTTATTTTAATGCGTACATACATTTTTTAATTTCAATATCTCTTATTTACAAGTAATATATTTTTGTTTCGACGTCAGTGATTTTTATCAAGGTTTTTATCAGCTAGTGACACAATGTTGAAGACAGCTTGATATCCCTTATCTTGGCTTTACCTTTGCGTCACTAAGGGTACATTTTTTATACGAACACTTTCTTTAAATGACAAAGTGTAACCTTTTCAGTAACCATTTGTTCTTAGACCTCTGGAAAGAAAGTTGAAGTGTCCAAAATTAATTGTAAATAATTGTAAATTGTACATAGTTAAAATATTTATTTTATTAATAACCTTTTTATAGTGGTATGTTTTTGTTTGTAGCTAAACAAATTTTATTTCTTACGGCGAATGTCAAAGTAATGAACAATTTCTTGGCCACAAGCAAATGGGCGCTTACAAATTTTGATATGGAATTTTCGATTTCTTTATGCCTCAAATATAAGTATAAAATTGTATAAAAAAGTATAAAATATAAATACTTTTACTTTTAGTTTTGGGACGTGAAGAAAAAATTTAAGTACAAAATGTTATTTACGGGGTTTATTATAAAGAAAATAGGAAGTAGTAAAAAATAAATTAAATAGTAATATACATACATATTTCACTTGTGAATCGGAAATGGATATGGGCCATATATGAGAATTCATAGTGTACAAAAAATTGAAAACATGTTTTATTCTTACATTTTCGTTATGATTAATGTCGAATAGACCCACAAATAATTTAATACCTGCCGCATTTTAGTTTTACACTGGATTTTTGCATGCTTCAAACTTTAAAGCATTTTTCCCACAACTCACGTTTTCAAAGTCGGTGGTCTTCATAACTTCAAAACTCCGGCACCGATCCTGTTGAAATTTAATAGACTATTTCAGTACATAAATTCATAAATTAGAATTAATGACAATTTACCCGTTTTTTTTTTTTTTTTTTTTTTTTTTTTTTTTTTTTTTTTTTTTAAATTCAAAAATTGAAACTAAAAAAAAAAACCTGACGGCATTACCTGGAGCAAACTTTTATCTAACGAATGAACCTAAATTTTTCGAGTTCAGATGATCCAGCACCGAGTTATGGGGGGCACCGTAATTCAACTCTTTTTCAAGACGTCCGGACAATTCCTATCATTGCCGTATTTTTGAATATTTCTTTGTAAAAATTTTTTTACAAGACATTTTTTGAATGTCATACTTTAATGTAACTTTTGTTGAGTAAAGCCATGCTTCTTTTGCCTTTCACAGCGAACGGACGTGTTTTTTTGTGCGCTCTGCGTTTATATCTTTATTTTGCCTACCTTGCGATCAAACCGGCGTTTGATTTGAATATATTTAAAATTTTCTTAACAATTTTAAATCACTTTGATAATTTCCGTCTCGCTTACGAGTGTGCAGTGATATATTTGGTGATAATTAATATTTATTAATTTAAATCCAAGCATAGCTCTGCTTTGTGGTACTACTTGTTGTTGCTCTTTTCGCTATTCCCGTTTGAGTTGCTTATCTCCATCTCTAAACCTACAGTGGTTCAAGGTATACCAAAAATTGAAATAATAAAAATAAATAAGTAATATATAATAAAAAATGGAATTTAAAGTAGTCTGCGCTATTAAGTCTTGCAATAAGACAATAACTTCATCCCAGCCAAGCCTCCCCTGTTGGCTGTGTGACAACATGGTACATGCCAAATGTGCCGGTTTCACAGCCTCAGTGTCGGACGGAGTGTCCCGGAGCTCTGGCTTGCACTTTTGTTGTAGCGACTGTCGTGCCGTGCAGAGCGAGATGAGAGCGTTCATGCGGCACACAAGGAATGGATTTAACGAATTGAAAGCTGGTTTTCGCAAAATCAGCGATCAATTCAATGCGCTTGATTCTCAATTTAGTAACCTTCAGCTACTAATAGAGTCTCCGAAGCGCAAAAAATCCACCCTAGTGGAGCCGTGTGCACCAGCTAATCTTCTGCCCGCACTGCCGACTATCACTCAACCCCTGATCACCCTGACAACCCCAAGAGTCAGGACTGATAAAAATTCGGATACCGAATGCGTCAGTGATCGTGTGCAACTTTCTGATTTGTCCCCTATGGCATCACTACCAGTGACGCCACAGCCCCAATTGAAGCAAACCCTTGTAAAACCCACTGGGAACATTGGGTCCGGACCCCCGGCACCGACTGGTATCGCAGTCCTACAAGCTGCGAGACCAAAGCCCCTAAAGGTTGTTCCTCCAACGAAACAAATATTTGTTTCACGGCTCACCCCTGATACCTCAGAGATCGATATCTCGGCTTATATCAAAGCCAAAACAAAAGCCGAAATTAAGGTGGAGGACCTCTCCAAATTTAAATTTGCACTCTCGAGGCGCACATCATCCTTTAAGATATGTGTGCCTTTGTCGATGTTTGAGACGGTATGTTCGCCTGGCTTCTGGCCAGACTACATATTCGTTCAAGAACATCAGCCGAGAAACGTAAAAAAAAAAATACCAGGCCTGCGGGAGTCAAACTCCCCAAAGCCACACCAACTGACCAGCCAACTTCTATTTTAAAATAATAACAAACTTCATTACTCTTACCTATCAGAATACTAGGGGCCTTCGTAGTAAGCTCCCTAGGCTATACTCTGATAGCTTTTCCTTTGCATCTCAGGTTATTGTCTTCAGTGAAACCTGGTTAAAGCCGGAGATCCTTAGCTCCGAAGTTTTCCCAGACAGGTACACCACTTTCAGACGCGACCGACCTCTCCAAAGAGGCGGAGGAGTACTAATCTCAGTAGACTCCTCTTTCCATTCTGAAGAGGTCATGTTGCAAGAGTTTGGTAATTTAGAATTTCTTTGCGTGAAGATCACTTTGTCCGATCATTCGCTGTTTATTACCTGTTCATATATACCGCCTTCATCCGAACCGCCTACTTTTTGGCATCATTTTTCTGCTATCCAGTCGGTTTTTAATCTTATGTCCGATAGCGACCAGCTGGTGGTTCTGGGTGACTTTAATATACCAGAACTCACTTAGTCAAATATCGATAACGCTACAGCTTTATCACTTTCTTCATACCATGATTTTACTGCGGGCATGTGTGACATGTCTTTAGGTCAAAATAACCATGTCAGAAATTATTTAAGTCGGCTTCTAGACTTATGTTTTGTGTCTGATCCAGATGGAATCACCCTTTCCAGAGCCCTGCCTTTGGTGACCCCAGAAGATCCATATCATCCTACGCTTGAGGTTTCAATCGAAACCATTGCCTTAGTTAAACCTCATAGCGTAGGTAATAGAATTCGCTGCTTTAGTAAGGCTGACTTTAAAAAGCTCAATAACTTAATTCTTTCCTTTGATTGGTCTGATCTTTTGGCATGCAATGATATAAATATCGCCTTAGAATATTTTTATAGGAGTTTGAATAGTTGTTTTGACTCTTGTGTGCCATGGAAGTATCCGTCCGTTAAAGACAAGACCTTAAGACCTTGGTTTACAAGGAGCCTAAATAATCCTAAACATATTAAAAATAGACTTTTAAACAAATATAAAAGAACCGGCTGCAATCTAACTTTTTCAAGGTACTTAGTAGCTTGGTCGAACTTCACACTGCACAACGCTGAATGTTATAGAGATTATATTCGCTATTGTCGGGTTCAGTTCACGCAGGACCCTAAGCAGTTTTATAATTTCGTAAACTCAAAGCGGAAACATGTATCTTCTCCTTCCTTGCTCTCGTTTGAAAATTCTTTTGCGAATACAGATCAGGGTATTGGAGATCTATTCGCAAAATTTTTTGAAACAACGTATTCACCTTGTACTATTTCCGATCAGCCCTACACATATGAAATTCATTCAGCCAATCTTATTTTTGGTCCATCTCTCTCCGAGCGTAGTTTGTTATCGGATCTTTTAAAGGTTAAACCGGTACTTTCACCAGGTCCCGATGGAGTACCAGGCTGTGTGCTAAAGAATTGCGCTGAGTCATTGTGCAAACCTTTTTCAAAGCTTTTCACCTTATCTCTGGAAACGTCGATATTTCCCCTTATGTGGAAGGAATCCTTTATAATTCCCCTGCATAAAAAGGGAAAAAATCTTACGCTACCAATTATAGAGGCATCTCTAAATTGTCAGCAATTCCAAAGCAATTGTTCAATCATTTCTCCATGCCAGCATGGTTTTATTAGGCGTCGCTCCACCACAACCAACTTGTTGTTTTTGGAAGAACCCAACGTGTCCTTTTTCATGATGTATTCTCCTGCCTAGTCCGAGCTACATCTGGAGTCCCTCAAGGAAGTCATCTCGGGCCTTTACTTTTTACCATTTTTATAAATTACTTGCCTTTTGCTTTACCGAACTCTCGGGTACTTATGTACGCAGATGACGTTAAGCTGTGTCTTCAGTATAAAGCTTCCTCTGCCCAATACAAACTTCAGTCCGATCTGGACAAGTTCCAAAATTGATGTTCTGCTAATGACTTAAAACTCAACGGGTCAAAATGCAAACTTATGTCATTCTAGCGCTTAAGCCCCATCCAGGCAACTTATTTTCTCTATGGGACCGCCCTAGAAAGATTAACGCAGGTTAACGACCTAGGTGTCCTATTAGACTTCAAGCTTAAATTTACCGACCACATATCGGCAATGGTTAATAAAGCCAAGGGTGTGCTTGGTTTCATTAAAAGATGGTCAAAGGAATTTAATGACCCTTATACATCCAAAACTCTTTACATATCTTTAGTTCGTCCGATTCTTAAATACGGTTCATGTGTCTGGAGTCCCCAATATGGGGTTCATCAAGACCGTATTGAATCAGTACAGAAGAACTTTCTCCTTTTTGCTCTTAGGGGTCTAACCTGGGATGCAAGTATTTAACTCCCGTCTTATCATAGCAGACTACTTTTAATAAACTTACCATCCCTACTAAACCGTAGGACTATGCTGGGTGTAGTTTTCATCAATAACCTTATTAATGGTGAAATCGACAGCCAGAACCTTCTAAGTCTGTTAAAATTTAACGTTCCTTTTAGGGCCTCCCGAACTTTCCTCCCCTTATTTCTTAACTTTTGTAGGTCAACATATGCCCAGCATGACCCTTTCAGGGTACTATGTTCTGACTACAATAACGTCTATCAAATCATTTCACAGAACTCTTGCATGAAATCCTCTATTCTTTCCTACTTAAGAGAGCAACAATGTAACTCTTCCTCGTAACCTTTTTAAAAATACTTATTCCTCGTCTCGGATCTATCCCCGCGGTTCGAGCCGTACGATAAACGGCAGCGCCCCTCGGTCGGTTGGGCGGGAGGTGGGCTGTACGTATGCAGTGGGAGCCGCGAAAAAAAAATAAATTTTAACTGTGTCGACAGGAAAAAAATCACAAAAACATGCTTTTTTCCATATTATTTTATCTTACCGCCCCCGTAAGTTGGCTAAGGTTTGAACATTATATATTCCAAATATTTCTAAGTTTTCCAATTTTTTTTTTTACCCTTTTCCCACGTCCGACTATTGTACATGGTGCGTTCCAAAGTAAACAGGGCTTTTAACAAAAAGACAGACATGCTTTTTGCATGGTTCAAAAGCATGTCGAACAAGTGTATTAGCTCGTTGCCCGGTATGGCCGCCGGTATGGCAGTATGCAGGTGCAAGCCTTTTGAATGGCCTCGACGTCTGCATAACGCTTTCGTTTCATCGGCAAATGCATTATTCCGAAAATGTATAAGTCACACGGTGCCATATCAGGTAAATTCGGGGAGCGGTTGATGGTTACAACGTGATTTTTGGTCAAATAGTCGGTCACGAACGTAGATTGATGAGACGGCCCATTGTCGTGCAACAAACGCCAACTTGCACCTTCGCGATATACGGGCCGAACACGTCGAATACGGCGCACCAAACGCTTCAAAACTCCAAGGTAAAATACCGCATTAACGTTTTGGCCGGGTGGAACAAATTCTTTGTGGACAATACCCTTGGAATTATAAAAACAAATCAGCATTGGCTTCACTTTTGACTTCTCCAGGCGCGATTTTTTGGGTTTCGGCTCGTCCGGCGCCTTCCATTCACTGTGGCGTTTCGTTTCGGGATCATATTGAAAACACCACGTGTTGTCACCAGTCAAAAACTTGTAAAGGAAGTTCGTGTCTCTTTTTACCTCTTTAATGATGTCCTTCGAATGTTGAATTCTGACGTCAGTCAATTTGTGCGGAACAAACCGTGCACACACCTTTTGTAATCCCAAATGTTCGGTAAAAATGCGACAAATCGATGTTTTGGAGATGTTCAATTTTATTTCCATAAATTTCAATGATGATTTCGACTGATTTTTTATGAACAGTTTCGATGCCAAGTTCGGTAATCACGGATTTTGGTTGGCCCTTTGGTTGAACATCATCGTCATTTATGTCCTCACGTACATTTTGAAAACGTTGAAACCACTCGTGCACTCTGCTACGGGATAGGCAACTATCGCCATAAATTTGTTTCATCAATTGAAACGTTTCGGTAAAAGTTTTACCAATTTTAAAACAAAATTTAATGTTGGCTCTTTGTTCGAAGCTCATTTTTGCACTGATGACAAAAACATAAAAACATTCAAAAAGTCCTGTTTACTTTGGAACGCGCTTTGTACATAGCCTTCAGTTCCAATATTCCTTTCACGGTGCTTTCTCGGCGGCAACAACTTTAGTTCGAAAAGCAATAACAACGAAGATCGAAACGAAGTAGCAGTAGAAAATTTAATTTTAGAGATTCGGTATATTTCTTAAAATGTTTACCACCAACGCTTGTTGACCAATGCATTAAGAACTCCTGTTAGTTCAGAGGTGTACGTGTCGGCCCCAAAAACGTAAGCACAAAGGTTCCAAGCCCCACTGATATCAAATTATTAGAACATTTGTTAAACGACAACAAAATGTAATACAAATAATATTTGATAAACTGTAATGAAAAAGAACATGTTTAATCTCCCCTTCCCAAATGCTTCAATATTCATTTTTATTTTTTATTTGATTACATAAATTCAAGCCGTTTTCAATATTTTGTCGGGCGGAATGTAGGTGGGATATACCGGCGAAATATCCAGTTGGAGTCCGCGTAGTGTTCGCGTCGGACTTCTTTTAAAATCCATTCTATACGAATCTAAGCTTGTTATGAATTTTATGTAAAGATCGGCTAACCATATCAGATATTTATTATATCTTTAATCAATAGAAGTTGTTTAACTGCAAGGGTATATAAGCTTCGACTCCGTCCGAAGTTAGCTTTCCATTTTCGTTTTTTGTTAAAAAAGTTTTACAAATTTTGTGAAGTGTATGCCCCGCATAAAGCGTCATCGACATCGTTCAAAAGGTGGGAGTCTTAGAGTATTATCGTGCCGCTTATGTTCAGAAGGGGTTATGCCGCGATGCCTCATTGTTATTGAGACTGAGATAGAACTTGTTATTTAATATGGCATTTGAATGTAACGAGGTGGGTCTTCTTCGCTGACCACGGCTGAACACTCGCTGGTAATAATTATGCGATATGCCGCCATCTCGCCCGCTTGTATCGGGCACAAGTGTGTTACCCTTTTGCTGAAGATGGCGAGGTTGGTTGGATTTATTTTAGAATATTTAAAAAGGCTGTTTAGAAAAAACAGATTTTAGAACATTATGGTTGCATATAGTAGGGTTTATTAAGTTGGATTTTGCCAAGGTAAGTATGACCATACTAACTTGACCGTACGTTTTGTAATCATTGTTTCGTATACATAGATATGTGCAGTCCACTAAACCTCAATTTTTCTTTTCCTTTTTTTTTCCTTTTTCTTTAAAGATTTTATTAATATCTTTCAATTGACTTAACTGCCTTTTATTTTCAGTATTAATGGGTGCCTGTTTATTAGATTCTATCCATTGTATTTCCTTAATCTTAATCTATGATGAATAGATAACTCAGACAAAAGGGTCTTCCATGTTCTATATCAAATTCTTAAAGTATTCGCATATGCGAAAAATGAGTGGGAAAAATGCAATATTTTTTTGTGTCATCTATCATATTGTCGAATTGCAATACTTATAATGGCCAACCTGTAGGATTTTATGGTGTCTTTATGAACCACAACAGAAGTTCCCAGATGAACTTGTTTGCGTTCTTCTGTATAAAGAGGGGTTACATTACATCCTAGTTGCTTCTTATTTTCAAGGTGTACTTTTCACTTGTTTCGAAATCTCTGTTTGTCCTCGACAGGATGCATCTTTTAATTATGGATTTTTGGGATTTATCAATCCTTGATTTCATGTCTAAATTAAGTTCATTATGGAAGACTTCCACATGTTTTTAGTCTATTACTAAGTGTACTGATCTATTGTATTCTCTGGTTGCCAGCATGATAGGTTTTGCGGTGTCCGATATATACTATTCGATTTTTATACATCTAGCTATTTACGCCAACGTGCTATGAAATCTGCCCAGTGGAGTTAGTATGCAATGGTGATGTGCTTTCGAAGGTTTTCCGAAATCATTGGTATGCTTGGCATCTTTTTAGGTACTTTTTTTTAGGTACGAAATAAATCTATGCCTTTTCTATCTGCCACCCAGACGGGGTTGTTATAAGCAGATCTTATTGGCCTTACAATGCCATCTTTTGACAGTTGCGCGATTTTGTTACTTAAAAACTCCGCTTCGCCGTTGTGGTAAGAGTATGATTTTGAATATACTGCTTTCGTCATCGGTACAAATAGTGGCTACTACATTGTTATTAAAGGGTAATGCCTCATTTGGGGTCACAAATACTTTAATATATTTTAGCATTATTTTTTCGAACTCGTTTTTACCACTGCTCGGCACGGCTATTTCACATAGTACTTTAGTGCCTCTGATTTATTTCAGGACATTATCTGGTTTTTGTGTGGTAACATATTATATATCATATTTTTTTTTAAATGTTTTTGTCTCTGATCGCTTTATTAGTGCTTAGTGCTTGATCAGCATTAAATGCATTTCCTCAGTAGGGTAGACAGGAAATAATATTTAGAATTAAGATCAGTTTTTGTTTGATCATGGCTTAATTCTTGAACTCCGGCATAAGTCGGAAATAAATCTGACGGAAAAAAATCGGACTCTGCTGTACGGACGGCTAAAGGGTATCCAGAAAAAGGCAGGAGACTTAATTTGCGCCAAACTACACAAAGAATTAATACCCAGCAAAAATTTAAGTGACTATTTAGAAATATCTCACAGATAGAAAAAAATAAAAAAAAAACTGAAACTTTCAAAGAAAATCAATTTATTAAAAATAAAATCAATTTCTAAAATCAATGTAAAAGTGTAACCATTAATTTAAGTAATTTTTTACCATTAATAAATAAGTTTCTGAAAATAATTACAATAAAAATAGTGAAAATAGTGAGTTGGGGGAGCACAGACAAATAAAAAAAGAGTACGATAGTCAAGAACATAAAGAACGGCGCCCTAGTTGAGCAAGACAGGCGACTGAAATAAGGGTTCCGCCAAGAGTTAGAAATGTTAGAGGCCAAGTTAGCGCCAAAGTCCCAATAGCCCGAAGATAAAAAATATACGAGATGGCGATAATCGACATTAAATGCGTCGTAAAGCTTAACGTAGTTAAATCCTAATGTTCGGGGGCCGATCACGAATAATATAAGGTTGTCAAAAAAGTCTTGCGGTATTTTCGCTAGGTGTCTTTGCAAGCGCGTAGTTCTAGTTCTATTTATCGAATCGTTCATATTTATCATGCTATACCTTTTTGGAAAGCTCTTTTCCCGCGCTAACACGCTAACACGTGTTCATGCTGCCAATTTGTGCAGTTTATGGACCCGATACAGTTTCCATTTCCACCGCACAACGATGGTTTCAACGTTTTCGTTCTGGTGCAGAGGTGGTCGAAGATGCGCCACGGTCCGGAAGGCCTGTCGTCGAAAATTGCGATAAAATCGCTGAATTGATCGAAAGAGATCGGCATAGTAGCAGCCGTAGCATCGGCCAAGAGCTGGGCATGAGTCATCAAACCGTTTTAAACCATTTGAAGAAGCTTGGATTAAAAAAAAAGCTAGATGTATGGGTGCCCCACGACTTGACGCAAAAAAACATTTTTGACCGTATGGATGCATGCGAATCGCTTTTGAATCGCAACAAAATCGACCCGTTTTTGAAGCGGATGGTGAATGGCGATGAAAAGTGGATTACTTACGATAACGTGAAGCGCAAACGGTCGTGGTCGAAAAGCGGTGAAGCTGCCCAGCCGGTGGCCAAGCTTGGATTGACGGCCAGGAAGGTTCTTCTGTGTGAGGCCGAATTGTCTTCCATCAGGACAACGCCAGGCCACACACATTTTTGGTGACGCGGCAAAAGCTCCGGGAGCTCGGATGGGAGGTTCTTTTGCATCCACCGTATAGTCCGGATCTCGCACCAAGTGATTACCACCTATTTCTGTCCATGGCCAACGAGCTTGGTAGTCGGAAGTTGGCCACAAGAGAGTCCTGTGAAATATGGCTCTCCGAGTTTTTTGCCAATAGGGAAGCGAGCTTCTATAAGAGGGGCATTATGAAGTTGGCATCTCGTTGGGAACTCGTCATCGAACAAAACGGCGCATATTTGACTTAAATCGCATTATTATAACCAATTTTATGAACAATTGAAAATTCAATAAAAATACCGCAAGACTTTTTTGCCAACCTAATATATATAGAGGGTGGCCCACAAAAGATTTGCTTTTAAAAATAATCATTAAAAAAAAAATTTGCTATAAAAAAAAAAAATTTGCTTTTTAAAATTGCTTAAAAAAAAAAAAATGTATGTATTTTTCAAAATCTTTTTTTTATTGGATACCTTCAACATAGCGGTTTATGTATGAGACACCATATGGCTGCCTCTGCTGGCTTTACAGAAGTCCTTTCGGTCGACCCAATTTTTAAACACATTTTTGATTGTATAGCCCTCTATGGCCCTGATGGCGATTTCAATCTCGTGCTTTAGGTCGTCAATCGTCTCTGGGTGGTTGGCGTAACACTTATCCTTGACGGCACCCCACAAAAAATAGTCCAACAGGGTCAAATCGCAGCTGCGAGGCGGCAAGTAAACATCGCCCTTTCGACTGATTATTCGATTTTCGAACGTTCCTTGAAAAAGATCGATTGTGACGTTAGCTGTGTGGCACCAAAGATTATACAGTACATAGATGGGACATCTGGGCTTAAAATTGACACATTTTTTCGTTGAGCTTGTTGGTGAGGGGGGAACGCACAAGCCCTTGATTCTATTTTTAGAAGTGCTTATTAGTGTGCGTAAATGAAAGTTTGTACATATGTGTGTGTGTGTGTGTCTGTTCTCGTGTGAATCGTAAAAATAATTATGCTTCTAAATTTCGATTTCCGACGATTTTACGACTTGCCGATATGGTAGCCGAACAACCATACAGCATTTATGCGCAGGCGCAACGGCCAACCGTGGTGGTCTAGGGTCTAGAGTGCATGCTTTCTGCCATTGAAACAATGGTTCTAACCCACTTATGGGCAGACACTGCTTTTATTTTTTGTCCAATAAAAATTGTTTAAATTAGTGCTTATTTTAGCGAAATATATTTAATTTAATTTCTTAAAAAATTATTTCTAAGAAAGCAATTTAAGAAGTTTAAATATTTTATAAACGCTTCTTCAAATTATGTGTTTTTTATTTGAAAATTAAATTAAAAATATTATAACAACAAAAAAATATTAAAAAATATACAGGGTAGGATTACGTAGGTTCATCACGTAATGGTAAAATGAATGCATATACTTGTGCCTCACTTTCACTTACAGGGCCTGCCATTTAGCCGTAGAACCCGCTATTGTGTATAAATAGACACCTATGACAGGTGTCACAGGTCCTGTCATTCTTAGCAGTAGAACCCGCTTGCATATAAAACTAGAAAGCGGGTTCCAGCAGTCACTGAAAAACATTTAAAAAGTTTTTGCCAGTAGAGACCAAAATATTTTCTCATTATTTGTTTTTTAATATATAGAAACTAGGGAAATAACAAGTAATATTAAAAAAACTTAAAATATTTAAAGAAAATAAGCTAAAAAGATTGCTAAAAGCTAAAGCTAAAAAGAACCTGGTATACTTTACACGCTAGCCGAGCACTCTACCCTTCGGCCATCACCGATTCTGTCGCCCAAAAAAAAATTTTCAAACTTATACCGACGGCGTGTCGAACCCGCACAGGTTCCACTGGGTTGTACGGCTGGAACCCGCCATAGTACACTTTCGTTTGTATGAGATGTCCCACCTATGTATTGTATAATCTTTGGTGGCACGTAGCGCCGTTCTGCTGGAACCATATGTCGTCTGTCTTCCTCTTCCATTCGGGGAATGTAATAGTCTTCCAACATGCTGCGATAGCAGACAATATTAACGGTTACGGCGGCTCCTTCCTTGTTTTTAAAGAAAAACAGCCCAATGATGCCATCCAATCACATACCGCACCAAACAGTCACTCGTCACTCCAAGACAACATGTAGATTTTCTGAACCCCAAATGCGACAGTTTTGCTTATTAACATAACCACCGAGGTGGAAATGGGCCTTATCAGAAAACACGATTTTTCGGTAAAAATGGTCATCTTCGACCAAGTTCTCCTGAGCCCATTCCGCGAACCGAAAGCGCATTTGGATGGTCATGCGGCTTAAGATGCTGAAGCAACTGAATCTTATATGGCCTTAGACGGAGGACTTTCGCTTAGATACGGAGCAGGGAAGTGCGCGAAATGTCCAACTCTTGAGCACGGTGCCGAGTTGACATCGATGGATTGTCATTGACACTTACGGCCACCGCAGCAATATTTTCGAAACATTCGAAACGTCAAAGTCAAAATTATCGATAGTTCAAAAAGCAAACGCTAGATGGGCCACCCTGTATATAGTATATATTGTATATATAGTAACAAAAAGTTTGCAACATTTCTTTTATGAACAATTATTCAGATTTTATCTTAAAAATCCGCTTGTAAATCTAAATTTTCCGGACCGCTTTCCTAGCGTCTTGTGAAATCGAATTTCGCAAAAGATCGCCAAAATCGAAGAATAAACAAATTTTTCTCAACTTGGAAGTAATCACTCTACTACCAAGTCTATGCATATGAAACTGAGTTTTTTGTTGCAACTTTGAATATTTGTTAAATAAAAATGGTGATAATTTCAATCATCAAAGTACGCCCCTTTAGAAGCCACACATTTTGCCCATCTTTCGGGCAATTTATGAATTCTTCATAGGAATCGATGCGCTGGTTGGCTAATCCGTGTGCCAAACTAGCGAACAAATGGTAATCTGATGAAGCCAAGTCAGGTTAATAACGCCGCATGGGGCAAGAACTCCCGGCCAAAAGTGGCTGGGATTGGGCCGGCTGGCCTGGGCCATAGGATTTTTTTCGTTTGGGGTTTTGAAAATAGATCCACTTTTCATCCCCAGCGGCAATATAATATATATAAGTATTTAAACATACTAGAACCAAAATCATGCCTTATACAAAAATAAAGAATAACTGTTTTTTGATTAGTTTTTCGATTTCAAAAAAGGTTCACAATTTGCAATGTTTTTTATGTGGTTAGTGCCTTGTCGCTAATACCTGACTTTGACAACTGTAGACAACTTAACATGGGGTTTTTCTGTTAACTATTTTGTGACATAACATAATAGTTAGATATATATTTATACAAAATCCTGCAAAAAAAAAAAACGTCAAAATTTCAAAAATGACTTTATGCCACAAAAAGTGGTCGAATTCCCCACAGTTTAGTGGTGCCCACGAAGAGAGAAAAACTATAATGTGTTTGTATTAGTGTGCATCTATCAAATCGAAGAGTAGTCTTCGAATGGACATATAAAATTTATGTAAAAATCACTTAAAAAAAGAACACTATGTGTATTTTTTCATACTTTTTTACAACATACTTTGAAAGAATGTAAAAGATAAATATAATACAGATAAAGATAATATAAAAACGAGAATGAAGAGCTAACTTCGGTCGAAGCCAAAGCTTATATACTCTTGTAGTTAAATAGCGGCTTCTATTACTTAAAGATAAAGTAAATATCGGATATAGTTATCCAATCCTTACAAAAACATTCATAACAAGCTTAGACCCATATAAAATAGATTTTAAAAGACCAACGCTTCTACACCCAAAAACACGAAACTTGTGGCATTTCCGATCGTTCAGTTATATGGCAGCTTTAGGATATAGTCGGCCGATCCAAATAAAATTTTCCAAATCGGCTTAGATTCCCATATAGAAGAATCTGTGCAAATTTCGTAGCTGCCATATAACTGCACAATCGGAAAAGCTATAACGTCTATGTTAATAAAGATAGAGTCTTAAAATTTGCACTAAGCCTCTTTTAAGCATTATAATTAGTACATAGTAAAGAAACCAACACTTCTTATGGTTTTTGTTTCACAAGCTGCGATACCAAAGCCCCTAAAGGTTGTTCCATCGACGAAACAAATATTTGTTTCACGGCTTGTCTCTGATACCCCCAGAGATCGATATCTCGGCTTATATTAAAGCCAAAACAAAAGACTTAATTAAGGTAGAGGACATTACTACATTAAAATTTTCACTCTCAAGGCGCACATCATCCTTCAAGATATGTGTGCCTTTGTCGATGTTTGAGACGCCGTGTTCGCCTGGCTTCTGGCCAGAGTACATCAGCCGAGGAATGTAAAAAAAAAGAATACCAAGCCTGTGGGAGTCAATATATACCGCCTTCATCCAAACCGCCTACGTACGGTCATCATTTGTCTGCTATTCAGTCGGTTTTCAATATTATGTCCGATAGCGACCAGATCGTGGTTCTGGGTGAATTTAACATACCAGAACTACGTTGGTCAAACAACGATAACGTTACAGCTTTATCACTTTCGACCCACCATGATTTTACTGCGGGCATGTTTGACATGTCTTTAGGTCAAATTAACCATGTCAGAAATTCCTTAGGTCGGCTTCTAGACTTATGTTTTGTGCCTGACAATCGAAACCATTGCCTTAGTTAAATCTTATAGCGTAAGTGATAGAATTCGCTGCTTTCGTAAGGCTGACTTTTCAAAGCTCAATAACTTAATTATTTCTTTTGATTGGTCTGATCTTTTGGCATGCAATGATATATATATTGCCTTAGAATATTTTTATAAGAGTTTGAATAGTTCTTTTACTCTTGTGTGTCGTGGAAAGATCCGTCCGCTAAAGACAATCCCTCTTGGTTTACAAGGCGCCTAATTAATCTTAGACATAATACAAATAGTCTTTTAAACAAATTTAAAAGAACTGGCTGCAATTTAACTTTTTCAAGGTACTTAGTAGTTCGGTCGAACTTCACCGTTGTCGGGTTCAGTTCACTCAGGATCCGAAGCGGAAACAAGTATCTTCTCCTTCCTTTTTCTCATTTGAAAATTCTTCTGCGAATAAGGATCAGGCCATTGCGGATTTATTCGCAAAATTTTTCAAACAACGTATTCACCTTTCCGATTAGCCCTACATAAATGAAATTCATTCAGCCAATCTTATTTTTGGTCCATCTCTCTCCGAGCGCAGTTTGTTATCGGATCTTTTAAAGGATAAACTGGTACTTTGACCAGGTCCCGATGGAGTACTGTGTGCCAAAAAATTGCGCCGAGACGTTGTGCAAAGCCTCTTTCAAAGCTTTTCACTTTATCTCCATTATAATTTCCCTGCATAAAAAAGGGAAGAAATCTGATCCTTCCAATTATAGAGGCATCTCTAAATTGGTCAGAAAATCCCAAGAATTTTCAAAAAAATTAGTTCTCCCCATCTGTACTAATCATTTAGTACAATCATTTCTCCATGCCAGCATGGTTTTATTAGGCGTCGCTCCACCACCACCAACTTGTTGAAGCTGACATAATTTGTCATTGATGGGATTTCATGTTAACCTTCTTACGTGGATTTCCAGCTACCCTTCTGTAAGAACCAAATGCGTCCTTTTTGAAGATCTATTCTCCTGCCTAGTCCGATCTACATCTGGGGTCTCTCAAGGAAACCATCTCGGACCATTACTTTATACCATTTTCATAAACTACTTGCCTTTTGCTTTACTGAACTCTCATTTACTCGTGTTAGCAGATGACGTTAACCTTTGTCTTCAACATAAATCTTCCTCTGCCCATGAGAAACTTCTGTCTGATCTGTACAAAGTTCAAAATTGGTGTCCTGCAAATGACTTAACTTAATGGTTCAAAATGCAAACTAATTTCATTTGTCCTATTAGACTTCAAGCTTAAATTTATCGACCTTATATCGGCAAAGGTTAATAAAGCCAAGGGTGTGCTTGGCTTTATCATAAGATGATCAAAAGAATTTAACAACCCTTATATAACTAAAACTCTTTACATATCTTTAGCTCGTCTGATTTTTGAATTCGGCCCCGGTGTCTGGAGTCCCCAATATGGGGTTCATCAAGACAGCATTGAATCTGTACAGAAGAACTTTCTCCTTTTTGCTCTTAGGGGTCTAAACGGGGATGCAATTATTCAACTCCCGTTTTATCGTAGTAAGCTCCTCCCTACGACTATGCTGGGTGTAGTTTTTATCAAAACCCGTATCAATGGTGAAATTAATTAGTATCGGCACTGCCGGCGTTAGCAGGTCAACTAACTCTGTGTGTACATTAATGCTTTAGTCTATGTTGTGGCTCTTCGCTGCCGATACATATCTCCACACCCCTTCTTTTTTCTTCAGACGGAGCTTCAGGTTGTTGTTCGGGTCAGGGAGGTCCTTTGATGCCGGAGTTTCCTGTGGCGTCAGAGTTTCGGCAACCGGCTGTAACGAAATAGCTGAGGGAGACGTCTCAACATCAGGGCTTACCGAATTAGACGACTTTGATGAGTCTGCGCAAATGACCTTTTCCAAATGGCTTACATTCCTGGTGTAACATTTCCCTCCCGGTTAGTTACTTCATATGTGGTCGTATCGAATGTTGGCGTCAGCTTATGCGGGAATACCACGATGTATGCTAGACATATGTGAGTTCCATGAATCCTGACCAAGGCATGTCATCAAGTCTATTATTTCCTCATTCTGGGTGCTCATCTCCGTGACCTTTGATATGGAGAGCGATCTAGGAATTGAGGTTGACACTAACCCCCTACGAAGGGTCTGTACCAGTTACATTGCAAAGTCTTGATAGTGAATCAATCCTGGCCGGAGGTCGCGAAGTTGGTTTAAAGATTGTCTCAAGTGGCTTGTGGTCAGTTTAAGATCAAACTGTAATTTCGCTAAATAATAATAATAAAATTTCTCCACACCAGTGCCAGGCTTTCTTTTTCTGTTTGTGAATATCTTTTTTCCACCGACGACAAACTCTTACTAGCAAACGATATTATGCGTGCAGTATTCGATTTATCAAATTGCACCAACACTGCTCCCAAGGCCACTGGGCTGGCATTTGCGATCAAACACGTTCTATCCTGTAGGTTAAAGTATGACAGGATTGGAACTGTGGAAATCTTAGCTTTGAGAATTCGCAATGCTTCTTCCTGTGGCCTTCCCCAATAGAACGTTTCATGGCTTTTCAGTAATTTCCTCAAAGGCTCTGTATTATCCGCCATATCCGGTACAAATTTCCCAATGTATGTGACTAAAGCGAGAAAACTGCGTACCTCTTCTTTCTTTTTGGGCGTTCTAAACGTTATAAACACCTTCACTTTCTCGGGGTCAACTTCGATCCCCTTATCCGAGAGAATGTGACCTAGAAATTTCAATTTCTGTACTCGAATTATGCATTTCTTCTCATTTAGTGCTTGTATCGTTATGAAGGTAGTAATTTTTCGGCTGGATTCGGTCAGCTCAACTGGCGATATCCAAGCGCTCGGCCCAATACTGGTTCGATGATATCAAAATTTAAGGCTTTCTCCAATTCATCGGTGACTTTGCTTTTCAACGCCGGGACTATTGACTTATCAATGGACAGCTTGAACGACACATCACGCCATTTGGGAAAAGGGTCGGCTTTTTTTAACTCTATGTACGTCTAAGCCCAGTCTTAGAACGTTGAGTTTGATTGCTGTGTCACGTCCCAACAGCTACTATTTTCAATAACGTAAAAAGTAGCAACCAGTTCAGGATTGCTTAGCACCGAAATCGGAGCTTCAAAAACTTAGCACTTTAAGCAGATGATCAGAATCATATGCGGGAAACTGGTTGGGTGATGCGCGCGAGTTAAACATTACTGCCATTTTCTCGCACAATTGTCGCCAATCGGACTGACTCATTAGATTGTACTTCGAGCCCGAATCTATTACCATAGTGACTGCATCGCCTGCTATTTTACATGGAAGTTCTTCTTCTCGTGATGATCCATATTCCATTTTGAACAATTCCGCGTCTTTTGGACTATCTTTGGACACATCTGCCGCATTCGGAACTCGCGCTGTCTATCAAAAGCCGAGTTGCGCTGTGGTAAAAAATACTCGTTCATTTTTCTCCTCCTCGTGAAACGGAATTAATGCTCCCGGAATGCAGTAGACTACAGCCTGGAGCTGCGGTCCCCCCAAGTGGAAAAGCTGGTTTCTTTTCTTCTTCTCTGTTCGCCATAGCACCTTATCCATTCCCTGGCACAGCAATTCTTTTAACTCGGTCATGCCTAGTATACTAAAATATAATTAAAATTTGATGATTAGTAGCAATCTCTTAGTTTTCGTTTGTTATTAATCTTATTCCGTTTGGAATATACTCTTTATGCGAACATCTCAAATTATGTTTTGCTCTTCTTTTTTTTAGTCGCATTCCCTTTGAACCTACTTTCTTAATGCAACAGCAAGAATTTAATCCGCTAACGCTGCTCTTTTGATTGATCGTTATTCAATGATTGATCATTAGCAACAGCAAGAATTTAATCCGCTAACGCTGCTCTTTTCCTTTGGATTGCATTCCCTTTGGAACCGACTCCTTTAATGCAGCAGCCGGAATTTAATCGGCTAACACTGCTTAATCTCGATCCATTTGGAACAGATTCTTTTAATGCGAAAATTACACTTTGCGTTGCTATTATTTTAATCTTGTTCTCTCAAACACAGATATACAGATATATATCGGCTTGTGCGGTCCACCTTTATATTTCCTTTTCCTTTTCGCAATTCCTGCATATATATATATATATATAACACCACTTTGTTGTCGGCTTGAGAAATGGTAAGACACGCGTTAGTTTTTTCCAGTTATTTCTACACTTTTATTTTTACCATCAAACATTTTTTTTTTACAATACTTGGTAAATATATTTTTTCTTTTTTTTTTCCTCGTCGCCAATGTAACAACTCCCGATTTTCGACTCAAATAATAATTTACAAGTACGGCCTCAGATACGCTCCTTTATTAGTACCGGCACTGCCGTCGTTACCAGGTCAATTAACTCTGTGTGTTCATTAATGCTTTAGTCTAGTTGTTTTTAGAGAGCGCGTCACTCTCATCTATGCCGTGGCTCTTCGCTGCAGATACGGATCTCCACAGTACCTATCTGGGAAAACTTCGGAGCCTTGAAACAAATATTTGTTTTGTTGATGGAACCACCTTTATGGGCTTTGGTATTGTAGTTTGTAAAACTGCATACCAGGGGTTCAGACCAAATGTTCTCCATGGGCTTTACCGTGGGTTTGCTATGACGTCATTGCTATTGATGCCATAGAAGACAAATCGGACAATTGCACCTAAAAACTGACGCATTAGGGGAAAGAGTTTTTGTAAGTCTTGGCTCTTCAATTGGCCAGGGATGGACAGTGATGGGCTCCAGTACGGGTGAAGGTACAGGCACAAGGACAGACAACTACAAATTCCGTTTGTTCTAATGAATTTAGAATTTGAAACCAGTGTACCCAATAAAAATAAAAGAAGAAGGAGGGTTAGGCTTGGAGATAAGAAAATCCAAAAGAGAATAGCAAAAAGAACAACAACAAAGCAGAGATTTTCTTGGATTAAAATTAATAAATATGCACACTAAGCGAAAAGGAAATTGTCATGATTTTTAAAAAAGTTTATAAAATTAATTATTGTATTATTAAATACCGTTTTCATCGTATTAATATGCAAAAAATGCAGAGCTCACAAAAAAACACGTCAGTTCGCTTTGAATGGCAAATAAAGAATATAGGTTAGTTTTGAAACATCTTTCATTTCGAAAAATGCCATAATGAATGTTAATATAATATTATTCATTCAATATTCAAAAACGTCTAGTCCATTCATAAAGCGTTCGATTTGTTCTAAAGCTACCGGTTACTCAATCCTTTTTCTTTTGAGCCAAGCTAAGCAAAACACAAGCTTAGTCATGTAGCTGTACACAGCTACATTTTAACCATTTTCATTCGATTTTCATTTCATTTTAACGTCTGCATTCATGGTGTGCTTTGGATCATTGGATGTTCTGTCGGAAAAAAAAAATTCATATTATTTTAATGTGAAAGTAAATCATCATCTTCGGAGGGAAAAATATATCATTTTTATAACCTTGCAGAGGGTATTATAATTTTGGTCAGAAGTGTGCAACGCAGTGAAGGAGACATCCAGGACCCCATAAAGTATATATATTCTGGATCAGGATCACCTCTTGAGTCGATATAAGCATGCCAGTCTGTCCGTCTGTCTGTTTCTACGCAAACTAGTCTCTCAGTTTTTGAGCTATCGTCTTGAAACTTTGCACACACCCTTTCTTTTGCCCTGTTCTTTTGTTCAGTATATAAGTCGAAACGGCCGCGATCGGCCGACTATATCCTATAGCTGCCATATAACTGATTGATCGGAAATGCAATAACTTCCATGTTATTAAAGATAAAAGCTTGAAATTTTTCGCAGGTTCTCTTTTATGGGAATCTAAGCCGATCTGGAAAATTTCATACGAATCGGACGACTATATTCTATAGCTGCCATATAACTGAACGATCGGAAATGCCACAACCCCATTTTATAAGAATTTAAGCTTGTTATGAATGTTTTTGTAAAGATCGGCTAACTATATCCGATATTTACTATATCTTTAATCAATAGAAGCCGCTATTTAACTGCAAGGGTATATAAGCTTCGGCTCCGTCCGAAGTTAGCTTTCCATTCTCTTTATAAAATTTTTTTTTGTAAAGTATTGCCTAAAATACTTTCAGAAATATTATGATTCTTTTTTTTTACCAATTTTTTTATGAAATTTTTTATATTTCGGTATAAATATACCTTTGCAGAGGGTATAAATCGGTTATTTGCATAAAAAAATTGGTAAATTTATTTAATACAATTTTTTGCTTATTATCTTATTTTTTGCCCCACCAATATAATTTTCTAAACAACTTTGGCTCGGGAGTAGAAGCGTCGCACTTCTGAGTGTTCTTGTAGAGCCAACTTTACCAGATAATTGCTATATCTCTGAACAATAGAAACCGCTTCTTCCGAAGTTTCATTCTAGTTTTAACTTATTATTCTATTATTTTCCAAACTTGAACGTGAGTTGACACCAATTTTTTTCATTGTAAACTTTACAACGTAAAGTTATCATTCAAAATTAAAATAGAAGCAGTAAGTCGAGTTAAAACATTTAATAGCTCTAAACTCAAAAAGGATGTACAATTTTTGGTGTAACAAAACCGGAAATGGTTAAAAAAAATAATAAATGTGGCAGCAATAACGTAATTTCCGATGCTGACAGACTTCCGCGACTCAGTCCTAAAGATAAAAACAAATGTTGGGGTAAAAAAAAGCATCAGCATATATAGACCTGAAGGTCTGAGAGGCGCTTTTTAATTTCGAACGACCCGAATGAATATAATTATTATTTTCAGGATCTACGGAACGACGAACCGTCTGGCTTATATACTGACAAAATGAGTTGATAATAAGCTGGGTTAAAACAGAGAACTTACTAGACTTTTAATGTTTGAAAGGGTACCCTACTCAACACACTACGCTATTCTAACTTTTTTTTTATGCAGCTGAACAAATCCTTACATTATGTTCCTGAAGCATGACATTACACATTTTAGAAATCTTTCTGTAATGTTTCTAAAATGTTTTAAAATCATTAAACATTTCAGTTGATAATTTTAGAAACTTATAAAGGTTTCAACAAAAAGATACCTGTACGCTTTCTGGATGATTTTGTGTATCTTCATACAATAGACGGTACGCACAATCTAAACATGTTGTTTATCCATGCATTTATCTTTATGTTTATCTTTTCTGCTGTTTTCCGACCACTTACTTTCATTTTTTTCATTTTCATTTTTCATTTTTTTAAATCTTTTAAATTTTATTGAAACATATTATGTAAAAGATTTTATTGGTATTTTTTCGAAGAAATATCATTTGAAGGAGGACAGAAGATTTCTATTATAAAAAATCTGAAAGAGGAAAGAAGCATAAAATCATTAAGAATAAAAGATTTCATTGGTAACGTTTCAGGAACAATTCATTTGATGACAAAAGATTTTATTAGTAGCATTACAAACAAGCAGATTTCAAACAAAGACTTTAGAAATATTCCCTTCATGTTTAGAAATGTTTCGGGAAAGTTTCAAATGTAATATTTTATATGAAACGTTTCAAAAATGTGTCGTTGAATTTTTTGTAACCCGCATTTCGCGGGTTAACAGATGAGGTCGATGCTGGGATCTATTTCCTCTGTCTGCCAAGCAGTGTTGGCATCCACATTGGTTCTTTTGTTGAACAGTTTTGGGTTGGAGGATTTTTTTAAAACTGGGACGTTGGTGAAGAGCGTAACCGCGCTTTGATCCTAGATTAGGTAGGCAGGTGAGGAGATCTTTTCCCGATCAATGGGAAAATTTTCAATGTAATTCGTGGGGATGAAGTGTTTGCCTCAGGCATGTTCCTGACCAGGAAATGTGGAGACCTTTTTGGTATGGTTTGAGGATTGCCTCTTAATTAGCATGGGCCGTTTCTGGCGCTAAAATTTGTTGGCATTGCGGTCGACCGCAACCTTTTGCCATTCGGCATATCTAATGTCATTGGTTGTGTTTATCAGGTAAAACTGTCGTGGACCGTTCGGCGTCGCCTCGCGGGGCTTCTTGGGTGCCAAGATAGCTATGGTTTTTTAAAAAGAAAGCAACCTTGTCACAAGTGACCTGCAGAGCCGTTCGTTGTTGACGGCGCCTTTGTTGTTGGCTACGGGTTTCAGGTTTTCGGTGTCCGACGGCGTTACGTTTATGCCGTACGATGTTGGAAATTGGTTCAACCGTATCTCCAATATCATCTACTTTATTTATTCAATGGACGTTAAATGGTGCAGACCTGTGACTCCAATTTTTGGTTGGCTCTTTTGCCGCGCGACATGCAGTATCGTTTACCAGTAAGTTAAGTTGTTATTTAGAGAGGTGTAGCTGGTTTTTTGGCCATCACAATTCTTATTTGATTGTCCATTCATGCCGGCGATTTTAGTTACCGTGTTGATAAGGGGCCTTGATATTTGTCAGATTGGGGCGGCTTTATAACTTTAGGGGTTTTTGGAGCGTTCCCATGAACCACCCTCGTCGTCCTGTGATGGGAGAGCCAAAAAAGTTATCCATAGTCTTGGCTCTGGCTGCACAACTCAACTTTCGTGTTGTTGGGTGTAGAAGCGTCAGACTTCTTTTAAAATCCATTTTATATGCATATGGAAGATCCTGATTTGTATATGCACACATTCGTATATGCAACAACACTTTCCTTTAGTTATTTTTGGGCCACAAATTTTGTTTCATTTTACTTATTAGAGCTTTATAAAGAAAAATAAATTCTCACTTAAAAAACTTTTAATTTATCTTAATAGAAATCCATCACTCTTAGAGTTTTTGAAAATATTTAAAATTTTTTTCATATTGAATTCATGGTTTGGATATTTTTTAGGGGAAATTAATATTCCAAAATTTTGTTGAGTAAAATTTTTTAAGGTGTAAATATTGGAAAAATCGAATCTTCCGTTTTGTGGCAGCATAATTTTGAATGTTTTAGTGTTTTGCTCTTCCACAAGGTAGGTTGATTTGGACACCCCTGATTAAAATGCTTGAGTATTCCTATTTCACCGACAAGCTTATATATAATTTCAGTAGCAGATATACTGGCATTAATAATAATATTGATTTGTTATTTTTAATTCCTGTGCTTTACAGATTAGATCATACCAATGGCAACTATAGATGGAAGGCCGGCAAAATATGGCATTTCTCTTAAACAGCTACGTGAGCTCATGGAGCATCGCGGTCGTGAAGGTGTCACTAAGATTGGCGAGTTCGGTGGTATTCATGAATTGTGTAAAAAGTTATACACATCTCCCAATGAAGGTAAGCATTCATTTATTGAGTTCGCCATTTATGAACATTTACATAAAATGTACAAGGAAATCCGAAATTTTGAACATCATAGATTTACATGTTTTGGTAAAGCTAGATTTACATGGTTTAATAAAGCTAAAACTGAACATATTTCACCCTTGCAGAGGGTATGTTTAGTTTGGTCAGAAGTGTGCAGCGTAGTGAAGGAGACATCTCCGACCCTATAAAGTATATATATTCTGAATCAGAATCACCTCCTGAGTCGATACAAGCATGTCCGTCTGCCCGTCTGTCAGTTTCTATGCAAATTAGTCTCTTAGTCTCTTTTGAGCTTCAAGCTTTGGACACACCATTCTTTCCTTTGAACGTAGTTTATAAGACGGAACGGTCGGGATCGGCCTATAGCTATAGCCGCTATATAGCTGAACGATCCACAACTTCCATGTTTTTGGAGATATAATCTTGAAATCTTAGCCTATTTGGAAAATTTCATTCTATAGCCGCCATAAACCTGATTGATGGAAAGTGTTATACTTTATAACACATTTAATCTTTCTGAAATTTACTTACGTACGTATTTTATGTATGTATATGTAGATGGTACATTATGGTATATATTTAATTGCTTTATTAAAATAAAAATTGATGCTGGATTCCGTGATATTAATTATTTTAATTCTTAATGAGCCCCTTCACCACAATGTATCAATCTTTGAGAGGGTAATTTTATAATCAAATCTATATTGCACCTTATAAACATTTATAAACAATTTATATATATATAAAATATAACATTTTTTTACAAACCAATTCAATTATATTATTTAACTAAAAATAAAACAAATGTACACATACCAAATTAGGTTTATGAATAAATAAATAGTATTTCTAATAATTGTATTTTAGGAAAATACCATCATGAAGACTATAGCTTGTTTTTTATGTAAGGGCTACAGAATTCGTCAGCGTACTATTAGCAAATATATAATCAATTTGCGTTAAATGCAATTGAAAAGTAGTTGAAGATTTATTCAATAAAAGCTTCTTCGAGTTGATCAGTGCGTGTGGATCTGCATATATTAAAATCTTCTAATATTAAAAATTTAATATTAAAAATTTAAAAATTTAGTATTATTTTCCAATCTGCGTATTGATTTCACTTAGAAATTGTGTTATAGGGAAAGCAGGATTCCTACTATAAAGGATGTATTAAAATATTTAAAAGCAATTGATTGATAGATGGATCTCGCGTTCAAAAACTTATTTGGCTCAAACAAAAAAAAAACACTTTTTCGAAAATATAAATGATTATTCCGTTTTTGCCAAAACAGCTCATTCTATTGCTATCAATACTCCTTACAATATCAAAACCTTGTAATTTTTTCTCGCGGCTCCCACTGTATATTTACAGCCCACCTCCCGCCCAACCGACCGAGGAATAAGTATTTTAAAAAGGTCACGAAGAAGAGTTACATTGTTGCGCTCTTAAGTAGGAAAGAATAGAAGATTTCATGCAAGAGTTCTGTGAGATAATTAGATATAGGTTACTGTAGTAGGAACACAAAACTCTAAAAGGGTCATGCTGGGCATATGTTGACCTACAAAGGCTAAAAAATAAGGGAAAGAAAAGTGGCCTGGATAGGGCTTATGCGTTAGAATGACATAAGTTTGGCCCATTATTTTGAAGTCATTTGCAGAACACCAATATTGGTACTTGTCCAGATCGGACTGAAGTTTGTATTGGGCAGAGGAGGATTTGTATTGAAGACACAGTTTATGACGTACATACAAGTCAATTAAGAAAATGGTAAAAAGTAAAGACCCGAGATGTCTTCATTTAAGAAGGTCGCGTTGAGTTGTGAGTGGATTGAGTGGTTTACAGAGTCAAATGCTTTACTAAGGTGATAGGTACAGAAGCCATTAATCACACATGATGTCAACTCCAACAATGTCAGGGGGTGACGTCTAATAAAATCATGCTGGCATGGAGAAATGAATGAGCTACAGAGGTGTTGCAGATGAGAAGTAATAATTCTGTCAAAGAGCTTATGAATTGGTGGCAATTTAGAGATGCCTCTATAATTGGTAGATTTTTCCCCTTTTTTATGCAGGAGAATGAAGATATAGTGAAAAGCTTCGAAAGAGGTTTTGCACAACGTCTCGGCGCAATTCTTTGGCATACAGTACACCATCGGGACCTGGTGAAAGTACCAGTTTATCCTTTAAAAGATCCGATAACAAACTGCGCTCAAAGATCGATGGACCAAAAATAAGATTGGCTGATTAAATTTCAAGTACCTTGAAAAAGTTGAAAATTGCAGCCAGTTCTTTTAAATTTGTTTAAAAGTCTAAAACCAATAGGGATTGTCTCTAGCGAACGGATCTTTCCACGGCAGAAGAGTTTTTAGACACAAGAGTAAAAAAAAAACTATTCAAGCTTCTATAAAAATATTTGTAGAATATTCTAAGGCTCAATGATATTTAAACCATTGCATGTCATGTCATGGAAATAATTATGTTTTTGGCTTTTAAAAGTCAGCCTTACGAAAGCAGCGAATTCTATCACATACGCTATAAGATTTAACTAAGGCAATGGTTTCGATTGTCAGTCACAAAACATAAGTTAGAAGCCGTCCTAAAAAATTTCTGACATGGTTAATTTTACCTAAAGATATGTCAAACATGCCCACAGTGAAATCATAGTGTGTCGAAATTGATAAAGCTGTAACGTTATCGACGTTTGAACAAGTGAATTCTGGTAAGTTAAAGTCACCCAGAACCACGAGCTGGTCGCTATCGGAGATAATATTAAAAACCGACTGAATAGCAGACAAATCATGCCAGTAAGTAGGCGGTTCGGATGAAAGCGGTATATAAGAACAGGTAATAAACAGCGATTGATCAGACAAAGTGGCTTTAACGCAAAGAAATTCGTTAGCCAGAGCTCAGGGACATTCCGTCCGACACTGAGGCCGTGAAATTGGCCCATTTGGCATGTACCATGTACCCATGCCATGTTGTCACACAGCTACCAGGGGGGCTTGGCTGGGATGAAGTTATAGTCTTGCTGCAAGACTTAATAGCGCAGACTACTTTGAATTCCATTTAATTTTTTTTAAATAAATTTAAAATGTATATATATCAATCGCCGGTTTGATCGCAAGATAGGCAAAATAATAATAAAAACGTAGAACGCAAAACGCATAAAAAACACGTCAGTTCGCTTTGAAAGGCAGAACGATTTTTTAGGTCTTTTAAAATGCTGTATATTGCTCCTTTTCTCCTCCTCATCTGGAAGTATTGGTCAAATGAAGAATGCTCTGCTTTTCCACATTGAAAAAATCGTGAGCCTTTTACTATTGGTGTCCATTCGGGATCAGGACAGTTTCGAACTTTTGATCCTGCTAAAGCTCCAACCGTTGGCTCGAAAAATGTAATCTATAGTTGCGTGATTATGACTGAACCGTTCAATGGTCAACTTGTTTTAGCTGACCAGTTACTCTATCCGTCCGTCACTGGTGTCTATATTGGCGGTTACCATATACTTGGCTGTTTTTTTTAGGTAAAGCACAATTTGTGCAAGTTGAAACCACTTAAAGTTTCTCCATAGGCTATTTCCTGCTAAATCTCTATAAGGATTAATAGTCCTTTCCGAGGATTATCCAACTGTCGCGCACTGGTGAAAGCTGCTTTAGGTCTCCAAAAACAATAATTGATTTTCCTCTGAAACAAGAGTCTGGACTCCGGAAAATTTGACAAAGTCGTTGATCCACAAATAGTTGATCCAACCATTGAAATTTCATCAATTAATTAATTGAAGATGAATCAACTTGCAATAAATTGTATTCAATGAGTCATTGTCACTTAACGGTCTTAAAGAACCTGATGCCTGATAGATTGCAAAAGAAAACACCGAATGAAGCGAAAGTCCTCCAATTCGAAAGTCAGATTTTCCAGTGGGAGCACATAACAATACCTTAGCAGAATCTTTAGCCCCGGGAAGCTTTTTGGCTCGCCAAGTTACAGACTGAAATATGGTTGAAAACATATATTTCTTCGTCTAGAAAGACGACCCGTTTCTTCCACCCCAGGAGCATTTTCTTCTCTATCCTCTCGCAAATCTTCAAGAACTCTTTTTAACTCCATATCATCAAACATCAAACAAACGGCGTAGTTCGTGTTTATTCTTTTTTGATTCTTTGTTATTCTTTTCATGATGAACTCTAAATGTTTTAAATGTCGTTAGAAAGAAGTTCAGCTTCTTCATTTCGCCAAGGATAGTGAAGAATTTATGCTAAATAGAATCCATCTGAGAATCAAAGGATGCTTGCGTTTCTTAACGCAACCAGACCCATCGTAAAGTGCTCATAAATTTCCTCTTTTTCGTCTACCTCCAAATTATTGGCTTCGAAATTGTTGAACTACAAGCGTTTTGGTAGCAAGCAGTTTCCCAGATTCCAATAAAACAATTCGCCAATTTCACGTTAGCACTTTATTCGGGTTCTTTTACAGCGGCTAAGGGTCAATGACAAGAGGCGTGCTCGGCGCGATGCAGTTTTTGACTCTAACTGCAAGCTTTTCCTATATATATGCCACACCACTATACCAACGATCCAAAGCTGTCAAGCTTTTTCTAGCGGCGCCCGGAGAACCAAACCGGCCACGCACACTAGGCCTCTCTTGAACAACAAGAGCTGAGCCTTAGCGGTGATAACCAGAACGGGATAGGAAGATTAGATAAAGAGGGCGCTTATTGCCCAGTGATGCGCACCTATTGACGGCCACCGCGGCTATTATTAACATTTATAAATAATCCAAATAATGGGGAAAGTCTGCTGCAGTCACAAGTCCCAACAGGGACTACAAGCTACAAACTCTGCTAAACAAATTCCTTCTAACTGCTCATGATTTTTAATATGTCAGTCAAGAATATTCCGTTCGAAGATTTCCATTCTTCATTTAAGCGAGCCAGTTTTACTCATTTGTCTGGATAGCAAGTGTTTACAAAAATAGAACCTTCCCTTTCCTCCGATTTATACTTTCAAATTAGTTTGTAAGTGGAAAAGAAAATTATTAAATAAAGCTGCGTCTTCATTGGAGGCCCTTAAAGTATTCTTGATTCTTTTAAACAAACTTCTATGTTCTTCAACATTTACTTTGTTTTTTTTTTGGGCATCGCAGGATATGGCATATTAAATCGGCAAAACTCCTGCCCACGTAGTTCTCTTAAACAGGGGGAATTGTGCTTATGCCGTTGATACTGAATTACTTCTTGCAGTTTAGTATCGTCTTTGCTTGTGGTAATAATCTAATCTATATATGCAGTTTTTTACTTAGCATTTTCTACATTGTCGAGCTTAGAAGCACCAGAAAGCCAGTACATTCAATGAGAATGTGGAGATTCTCTGTGCTGAATTTGTCGAAACCTATAATCAAAGCACGTCACTGGATAGGATCGGATTAATTGAGGCTTTTCGGAGCTCGAAAGAGCTGCCGCTTCTTCCTCGCTTATCAACCTATTATTCACTTAGTTTCCGCAGCGGAAAGAGTTACAAAGAACGTGGGCAACCCAAATTGTCGAATCATGGCTATTACCGTTTTTTTTCCGGCAATGAGCAGAGCGTAATCTTGTGAGGATGTGGTAGCATCATGCTGTCTGCCATTAAATGACTCATTCCTTTAGATTTCAGAACTACAGTGCAACGACGGTCAAAAAAACGGATCTGGGATGTAGCTTTTTTTGCGAAGGTCGTATTTCCCGTAAATATTTTTCCGCAAAAAATATTTGTTTTACAACGCCCTTCTTCTGGTGCTAATGGAATTCGCTGAATTGCGGAATCATTATTTTTTAATAATGTCTCATGGCCACCGGGGTTTAAATTTTCTTCGAGCTCTGCTCCTTGATGAAAGCCTGGTTGTTGGCAAAAAAGTTGCTCAATGGTTTCTTTGTCAGATCCGTCTAAATAAAAGGAATTTCGTAAACTCCTTGCAGTTGGTTCACAAAATTATCATTTAGTGAAATGTTGTGTTTTCTGTAAAGTTCGGTGTTCACTATGTACCGTACAGCTTCGAGGACCCAAACAGGTCGAATGGTTTCTGTCATGAAATTGTGGGAATACTTAAGCCGTATTTTTGAATGGACTTGGATAACGTGGGGTGAGTCGGAACAAAAGGCAGAGGGATGGTATTTTGCCAGAAGATATGGCACGGCGACAGGTGTTGCAGAAGTTATATATGTGGCGGGCGAACTTGGAAATTTCCTTGACAAATAAAATGCATTGCGGTCAGGTTTGGGTATTTGGAAGAGATAGCCAGGATGTATAAACCACTTACTTGTAATCGGAACCATGTTCCTCCAAAGCAAATACAAATTTTCGTTGGTCCTACCTTGCGCCTTTGATATGATTCCCTCGCTGATGCGCGACTTTTATTGCGCCGTTGTACTCGTTCCTCTACTCTTTCGTCTTCCGAAAGTTCATCTCTTGCGTGGATATTCCGTTGCCATATTTGTTGTTCCCAAAGCCTCCGTTGCTGTCGTGTTTCTCGGCGCTGTGACGTATGCTCTTGAGATGTCGCTAGTCCTATTCTCCTATTGTCGTTCTTGCTGATTGTCTTCATGTATCCTACGTCGTTGTCTGTGCTGCTAGTGTTGTTTTCCAGTTTCCTTACAGGGGATTCCGCCGCTCCGGGGTTTGGAACTCCGAATTTGATCTCCGAGTGGTTCTTATCGAAAGTCGGCTTTGTTGGCGCGAGCATTGGCGATGTGTTGTGAAACTCGCACTCTTATTTGAGACACATGGTGTTCATACCTGGCCCTGCTGCGGCTTAAGGCAGCATGGCGGCGCTGCTCTTGAGACAACGAAACACGTGGCATGTTTGTACGGTGTTTATAAAAAATTTTAAAATGTACAAATACTTAAAAGCGAATATTAAGAGTGCGAGTGAATTTAAATTTATTTTTCTTTATTTTGTAAATTTTTTTTAATTATTAAAAAGTTTAAGAAATTTAAATTTGATTTAATATGTTGTGTATCAGAAAAAGCGAAAACACACAGAAAGTTTAAGTAGTATTTGCAAACAAATTTAAACTTTTTTGAAAATTTAAAATGGAATCGAAACATAACGGAGGAGTTCGAATGAGAAATTAAAATTTTAGGACTTACCAATTTTTGTTTTAAATACAATTTGAAAACAATTGTTTTAACACGCTCGTATTTATCGCGCACAATTTAAAAAAAATTCTTTGTGACACTGTCACATGTTAAATTTTTGTTCGCACCAACATAGTAAGGACCTTACTCGAAAATTTTTTTTTTCTGTTTTTTACTGATCTAGGGATTAAAAAGAAAATAACCCCTTAACCCTTTGAGATTAGACATATTCAACCATTTAAATAAGGAACTAAATAAACATGATTATTTTGTATCTGATCTACCTGTTATGCAATTTGAATTTAATGCATAATGGTGATTGCCAATTTTTGGGGTAATGGTATTTTGATGCAGTCACCATTCAGTTCCCAGAATACGTGCTTGTGCATCGTTAAAGGGTTGCGGAAATGTACATTTTTGTAACTAAACTATGTTACCTGATACTACCACTCAATCATTTGGCTGTTTTATCGGGAGTCAGATCTCTCATGCTACCCAATTTCATCATTCTGAAAACCTCAGGTTTGATGTGTTTTTAGGTATAAACAGCTATATGGATCCTTTAAAACTTAAGAGTTATAAATTTAAGAATGGAAATACATTGTTCGCTAGCTCTTTCTTTCTTCAAACAATCTTCCAAAAAGGTGCAAATTTGTACAAAGATAAATTACTAGTGTGTCTGCCAGGGTATACAAACTTTGACTTCGTCCGAAGTTAGCTTTACATTCTTGTTTTTATTTGTCGGATCGCTCCATTAGGTGTTTTATTATACGTTTATTTAATATATCAATCTGACACTTAGATCAAATCTTTTTGACTTGAGCTGCATTAATTATTGCGACCCGACTGGCTTATTTTAAAAAGTTTGTCTGCTGCCTAAAGTTGTAGCCGCCCTTGGGGTTTTGACCCTCATTTAGGATAGAACAGGTCCATGAGGTTGATTGGGTCTAAATGTAGATATAATATCACGTATTAATTCCGTGTCTGTGTAAGGAGCTAAATTTATACCAAAAAAGGGGAGAAACAAGAGTGGAAAACTAATATTTTAATTTTCTAAGAAGCCAGACGCCTCTAAGCCCACAAATATGAAAGCTGTGGCATTTCCGGCCGATCATTTATATATCAGCTATAAATTATGGTCACAAAAGATATAAAAAAAAATAAAATAAGCTCATTTGCTTATATGTCAATATGTAAAAAAACAACACAAAGATTATTTCATAAAAAATGTACTTGGGTTGTTAACTCGATGCTATTTTTATTTTTATAGCTTTCATATTTTTAAGATTCCTATTTTCATATTTTTAAGATTTTTAAGATATATCTTATAGATTCCATAAAATGGATCTTCGGCCTTTTTATACCCTTACAGAGGGTATTATAATATTGGTCAGAAGGACCAATAGGACCCCATAAAATATATACATTCTGGATGAGGATCACCTCCTGAGTCGATATAAGCATGTCCGTCTGTCCGTCGGTTCCCCACAAATTCCCTTTTATGGAAATATTAGCCGATCTGGAAAATTTCATACGGATCGGCCGACTATATCCTATAGCTGCCATATAACTGAACGATCGGAAATGCAACAACTTTCGTGTTTTTGGGCGTAGAAGCGTCGGACTTCTATCAAAATTCATTTTATACGAATCTAAGCTTGTTATGAATGTTTTTGTAAAGATCGGCTAACTATATCCGATATTTACTATATCTTTAATTAATAGAAGCCGCTATTTAACTGCAAAGGTATATAAGCTTCGGCTCCGTCCGAAGTTAGCTTTCCATTCTTGTTTTGATTAATGATTTTGCATACTTGGGAGATTAGCTGGTTACATTATATAGCTGCTGTAATAACAGAACGATCTAAGATACCTTTTGACTAAACCGTTTATATATAAGCCGTGCAAAAAAACAATAATTAAATATAAGATGAATTAATAGAAATTTTTTTTTAATCTGGAATTTTTAAAAATTTATGAAGTTTTCATTGCAAAAACTAGTTTCAAAAGGTAATTAAAAATACAAAAATTAAAATAATTTTCTATTTCTCCTGATTAGGGTTAAGCGGATCAAAAGCAGACGAAGAACATAGACGTGAAACCTTTGGTTCTAATATAATACCACCCAAGCCACCAAAAACATTTCTCACTTTAGTCTGGGAGGCTCTACAAGATGTAACACTTATTATTTTAGAGGTTGCAGCCCTGGTATCACTTGGCCTGTCATTTTATAAACCCGCCGATGAAGATGCACGTAAGTAATACTAATTTTTTATACTTTTGCAATAGGTGTTTTTATTTGTATCAGAAGGTATTGGATAAAGTTTTCCGAAGTGCGTACTTTTCTAAGAGCAAATTCACTTTCTCGAACGGAACGCTTTAAAGTGAGCAGGTATATGCGCTCTTAGAAAAGAATGCATTTTAAAAAAAATAAAAATACGGCTTTTTCACCTTAACATAAAAATTGAACTATTCATTTTCTCATTTAGTATCGAAAAAATAAAAAAAAACGTGTTTTTATATGTAGAAGCTTAAACATTTCCAAAATTCATTTTCTATGAAACTAAAATTAATTTGAAGAAAACTTTGAAATCTGAGACAAAACGATAAAAACGTATATACGATATAAACAGCGGCTTAGTCCGAAGTTTCTTTTTATTCTTTTTATACCCTTGCAGAGGGTATTATAATTTTGGTCAGAAGTATGCAACGCAGTGAAGGAGACATCCAGGACCCCATAAAGTATATATATTCTGGATCAGGATCACCTCCTGAGTCGATATAAGCATGTCCGTCTGTCCGTCTGTCTGTTTCTACGCAAACTAGTCTCTCAGTTTTTGAGCTATCGTCTTGAAACTTTGCACACACCCTTCTTTTCTTTGCACGCAGTATATAAGTCGGAATGGCCGGGATCGGCCGACTATATCCTATAGCTGCCATATGATTGATCGGAAATACAATAACTTCCACGTTTTTGAAGATTGAAATTTGCACAAATTCCCTTTTATGGGAATCTAAGCCGATCTGGAAAATTTCATACGGATCGGCCGACTATATCCTATAGCTGCCATATAACTGAACGATCGGAAATGCCACAACTTGCGTGTTTTTGGGCGTAGAAGCGTCGGACTTCTTTTAAAATTCATTTTATACGAATCTAAGCTTGTTATGAATGTTTTTGTAAAGATCGGCTAACTATATCCGATATTTACTATATCTTTAATTAATAGAAGCCGCTATTTAACTGCAAGGGTAAATAAGCTTCGGCTCCGTCCGAAGTTAGCTTTCCATTCTCGTTTTAATTTTATTTTTGCTTAAATTCGATTTAAATAACAGCTGTGCTACAAGAGGAGGAGGAACACCATGGGTGGATTGAAGGATTGGCAATTCTTATTTCTGTTATAGTCGTAGTGCTAGTGACTGCTTTTAACGATTACTCAAAGGAACGACAATTCCGTGGTTTGCAAAGTCGCATTGAAGGCGAACACAAGTTCTCGGTCATTCGCGGTGGGGAAGTGTGCCAAATTTCTGTTGGAGATATACTTGTTGGCGATATTGCCCAGATTAAATATGGTGATTTGTTGCCAGCCGATGGATGTCTCATTCAAAGTAACGATTTAAAGGTAAGACAATATAGGTATTTAAAAAAATATTCTTTTACAGGTACATGAGCTTAGAGGCATTTAAAAGAATTTAGAATTTTAAGTTTGCTATCTGAAAGTATTAATAGGACATAGCCATTCCTGATGGTGTGCTATGTTAAATTAGGCCTCAAGAACCAAAGTACGCAGTTTAAGATTAACATATGTGGAAGTTATATTTTAGATCTGGTTGTATTTCCATATAATAAATTTAAAAAAAAATGGTTATATTATTTTTTTATTTTATATTTTTTGGTAGGTAGATGAATCTTCGCTGACTGGCGAATCAGATCATGTCAAAAAAGGAACAGATGTAGACCCCATGGTTTTATCTGGTACACATGTCATGGAAGGTAGCGGTAAAATGGTGGTTACAGCTGTTGGTGTAAATTCTCAAGCAGGTATCATCTTTACACTTCTTGGAGCTGCAGTCGATGAACAGGAAGCTGAAATAAAAAAAATGAAAAAGGGTAAACAAGTACAAACTAATTTAATTCTACAAAAATTTTAAAAATTAAAAGCGGCTTCTTAAAAAAAATAATTTTTGACACCCCCCATTACACAAAATATTGAAGGCTATCTTCCCTTGCTACAAAAGTGTTTATCTTAAATTTATTGTTTGTTTTCTTTTTGTTGCTATTTTTTTTCATATTCCAATTGTCATATGTGAATTGCATGATGTGAATTGATTGACCCGTCATTGAACTCCTTCATCCACCCAAACAACCCGTCAACCAACCATCAATTATCTGCAAAATAAATTTTTACAAAACGGATACATTAAATCAATTAATCAGAAGCAAAGAAGGCAAGCAAGCAAAAGAGCTTGACAGGTGAATTGTTGCGAACTATTTATTTATTAAAATTTAAGACTGGATAGGATAAAGTCCATTACACTACAATATATAATATATAATATATAATATATAATATATAATATATAATATATAATATATAAAATAATATATAAAATAATATATAATATATAATATATAATATATAATATATAATATATAATATATAATATATAATATATAATATATAATATATAATATATAATATATAATATATAATATATAATATATAATATATAATATATAATATATAATATATAATATATAATATATAATATATAATATATAATATATAATATATAATATATAATATATAATATATAATATATAATATATAATATATAATATATAATATATAATATATAATATATAATATATAATATATAATATATAATATACACAATTTAATTTTTAATTGCATATTCAGGCGATAGCAGCCATATGAAAGGATCCCAAACACCTCAACCCGTTATCAGTGAAGGCACAAAGTCTGAATCTGATGGAAATCATGTTCCTCAATCTTCAACCTCTGCAGTTACCGAAGCAGGACATAAAAAAGAAAAATCTGTACTTCAAGCAAAACTAACTAAATTAGCAATACAAATTGGATATGCTGGGTCTACAATTGCGGTACTTACAGTTATAATTTTGATTATTCAGTTTTGTATAAAAACGTTTGTTATTGATGAGAAACCCTGGAAGAATACATATGCTAATAACTTAGTGAAGCATTTAATAATTGGTGTCACAGTATTAGTTGTAGCTGTTCCTGAAGGACTTCCTCTGGCCGTTACCCTTTCACTGGCATACTCTGTGAAGGTTAGTTACATCGTGCAGTTTATTGTTGTTATCTGATTTTTTTAATTTTTTAAGAAAATGATGAAGGATAATAACCTGGTTAGGCACTTAGATGCTTGCGAAACTATGGGAAATGCCACTGCCATATGCTCTGATAAGACTGGTACACTTACAACAAATCGTATGACTGTTGTTCAATCATACATTTGCGAAAAACTTTGCAAGGTTTTGCCGACTCTTACCGATATCCCACAACATGTGGGTAATCTAATAACAATGGGGATATCGGTTAACTCGGCTTACACTTCGAACATTATGGTAAGTTTTTATTCCTTATTTAAACGTTAAATAACGGTTTACATGGTATAAACGAATATAAGATACCACACATTATTAAAATATTATAAGTTCTATGGCAGCTATAGGCTCAAGTCCCCATAAAAGAGGGTCTGAACATATTTCGAGATTCTATCATATTATTACAAAAAAGTAAATAACATAAATGGATAATTAATTTCATTTCCATTTTACGAATAATTTTTGTTGACTTTTTTTAAAACTTGTAAGTTTTGTATGAGGATCACCTCGATATAAGCAAGTCTGTCGTTTTGCCAAAACCAGTAATAATATAGTAATAATATTTGCAAGCCTTTAACTTCAAACTTTGGAAACGCCTTTTAATTTATATATATAATAACATGTATGTTTAATAAAATTATGTACAATAATCTAACCGTTGTTTCAAAATATTAATTTATAAATATAATATAAATTATTATATGTGTTATATATTTTCATTTGTTTTTTTTTTATAAAGTCTGGACAAAACCCAGGAGATTTACCAATCCAGGTCGGTAACAAAACAGAATGTGCGCTGCTGGGCTTTGTTCAAGGGTTAGGTGTTAAGTATCAGTCTATTCGAGATGAAATCCCAGAGGAAAAGTTTACTCGCGTCTATACTTTTAACTCAGTTCGAAAGAGTATGGGCACAGTTATACCCCGCCCCAACGGTGGATTTCGATTATATACCAAAGGAGCTTCAGAGATTATTATGAAAAAGTAAGTGAACTAAAAAATATAATACAAAACTTATATCTATACTCATAGAATTCAATAAGGATTTTTATATTTAATTTATTTCAAAATTAAGGTATACAGAAGATAGTAAGTCAAAGCCAAAAAAAATTACGGCTTAAAAATAGGTGACTAAAAGATTAGGTCTTTGGATCTACATAAACTCTTTAAATATTAATTTTGAACTCGCTTAATTTTATGGCTGATATATTATAACCGTAAAAATGAATTAGCATTTAAAATTTTAACTTTTATCTATTTATTTTAGACATTTTATTCTATCTGAGTAGAAAAATGCAATCTACTTAGATATATGCAGACAGGAATATTCATGCCAGTTTATTAAATTATCTGTTAAGCTTTTACAAAACAAGCAGTTATTATAAACATCCGCTGGGAAAACGTTTTACTTTGCACTTAAAAGTGCTGACCATTTGGATAATTACGTTTTAAAATATTTTCTGTAGGTAAGGTGTGTACCCGTTATATGCGAGTTTTACTTATCCGTCCTTTTAAAAAATAACATAATATAATAAAGTTATTTTAGAAGAATATTAGAAGAATAGAAGAATATATAGAATATTTGAATGTGTACAATTTTTTTTTTACTCCTTTTACACCTTTTATACTGCATGAGTAGCCCAAAAAAGACATTCCTCTGAACGACCTTAAAAAAAAATAGAGTAAAATAGAGTGCAAAGCGGCAATTGTGTGAGTCAGTGAGTGCGTATGTGTAGATCTCACTCGCACAAAATTCGGTAGATAGCGAATTGAATGAGTGAGAGTTAGGGGCTTCATTCGAATCCATTCGAATCCATTCATGAATGAACGATACAAATACATTTATACAATCAAATTAATATAAACGTAAAGACAAGTCAGTGTTATTTGTTTTAATAACTCAAATTATAATTTTGTAGGAGTAAATTATTTTACATACTTACTTCCCAATTCAAATTGGAATTTAAAAACATAATTTTATTAATATTGTCTGTATTGCTATATAATTATGTACATAATATTATTAAACAAATATGCATACGACAAAAAGTGGCTGTAATAAACATACATAGACAAAAAGAAGCTAGCACTCAAGCACCCAAGACTCAAGCATGCTTGAGTCCATAACTTGCTTCCCACTCATAATTTTGAAAGTCTTTCGTTTAAGGGCCCAACAGAAATAAGTAACCGAATGGATAGAATTGTTGTCGAACCATTCAAATTATTCGGCTGCTTTCGGTAATCCGAAACCACTGACAGTGAGTGAGAGTGCTCTCTTAATCCGTCACTCGCACAAATTCTACTTATTGCGCCCCTTTCACTCACTCCATTCTATTCAATTCAAATGTATTTTATTGAAAAAAAGACTACTTCCATGCAGAACTCAAATAATTATTTAAATATAGAAAAATTTAATTCGTTGAATCTTCGAGAAAAGCGAGAATGGAAAGCTAACTTCAGACGGAGCCGAAGCTTATATACCCTTGCAGTTAAATAGCGGCTTCGATTGATTAAAGATATAGTAAATATCGGATGTAGTTAGCCGATCTTTACAAAAACATTCATAACAAGCTTGGATTCGTATAAAATAAATTTTAAAAGACGTCCGACGCTTCTACGCCCAAAAACACGCAAGTTGTTGCATTACCGATCGTTCAGTTATATGGCAGCTATAGGATTTCAAGTAAGCAAATTTCAAGTTTCTATCTTCAATACCATGGAAGTTATAGCATTTCCGATCAATCATATGGCAGCTATAGGATATAGTCGGCCGATCCGTATGAAATTTTCCAGATAGGTTTAGATTCCCATAAAAGGAAATTTGTGCAAATTTCAAGTTTCTATCTTCAATAACATGGAAGTTATAGCATTTCCGATCAATCATATGGCAGCTATAGGATATAGTCGGCCGATCCGTATGAAGTTTTCCAGATCGGCCTAAATTTCCTTAATAATCAATATCTGCAAATTTCAAGTTTCTATCTTCAATAACATGGAAGTTATAGCATTTCCGATCAATCAGATATATGGCAGCTATAGGATATAGTCGGCCGATCCGTATGAAATTTTTCAGATCGGCTTAGATTCCCATAAAAGGAAATTTGTGCAAATTTCAAGTTTCTATCTACAAATCAATGGAAGTTAGAGCATTTCCGATCAATCATATGGCAGCTATAGGATATAGTCGGCCGATCCGTATGAAATTTTCCAGATCGGCCTAAATTCTCCTAATAGCCAATCTGTGCAAATTTCAAGTTTCTATCTTCAATAACATGGAACTTATAGCATTTCCGATCAATCAGATATATGGCAGCTATAGGATTCCGGCCGTTCCGACTTATATACTGCGTGCAAAAGAAAGAAGGGTGTGTGCAAAGTTTAAAGACGATACCTCAAAAACTGAGAGACTAGCTTGCGTAGAAACAGACAGACGGACAGACGGACATGCTTATATCGACTCAGGAGGTGATCCTGATCCAGAATATATATACTTTATGGGGTCCTGGATGTCTCCTTCACTGCGTTGCACACTTCTGACCAAATTTATAATACCCTCTGCAAGGGTATAATAATATCAAAATTAAACTAATATTTGATTCAAAAATATTGATATTTTAAATATTGCAATTTATAAATTGATTAAAAAATGCTTCTCGATTAAGCAACCTTCAAAATTTTTCAAAGTGGCAACTAAACAAATAAAATATTACAAATTAATAAATATTACAATATAATTAATATATGATTAAAAATTAAAAATTAATTTAAATAAAAAAAATAATTAAAAAAAAATATAATACCAAAATATAAAAAATTTAAATAAAAAACAAAATATGAAAAAATTAAAAAAAAGTTAAATATTATTGATAAAATCAAAAATGAACTAATATTTGATTAAAAAATAAATAATTATTAAAATAGAAAAACAATAATATAAAAAACAGACTTATATCAAAATATAAAGAATTAAAAAAAATCAAAATAAAAAAAATAATATCAAAATTAAACTAATATGCGATTAAAAAATATTGCTTTTTAAAATATTGCAATTTATAAAATGATTACAAAATGCTTCTCAATTAAGCAACCCCAATTTTTTTTAAAGTGGCAACTATACAAAATAAAAATTACAAAATATTAATATTAAAATATAATAAATATATGATTAAAAAATAAATAATAATTTAAATAAAAAAAAATAATAAAATAATTTAAAAAAAACTTATACCAAAATATAAAAAATTTAAATAAAAAAAATATTGAAAAAATTACAAAAATGGTCAAATATTATTAATAAAATCAAAAGTGAACTTTAATAATATATTTGATTAAAAAATAAATAATTAATAAAATAGAAAATCAATAATATAAAAAAAGACTAATAACAAAATATAATATATTAAAAAAAAAACAAAATATAAAAAAAATGGTAAAATAAAAAAAATAATATCAAAATTAAACAAATAGTTGATTTAAAAATATTTCTATTTAATATATTGCAGTTTATAAATTGATTAAAAAATGTTTCTCCTTTAAACAACTTTAAAAATCAAAATAATATCAAAATATAAAAAATTTAAAACAAATGAAAATATAAAAAAAAAATGGTAAAATAAAAAAAAATAATATCAAAATTAAACTAATATTTGATTAAAAAATACTGCAATTTATAAATTGATTACAAAATGCTTGTCCATTAAACAACCTTAAAATTTTTTCAAAGTGGAAACTAAACAACAGAACGAGAATGGAAAGCTAACTTCACACGGAGCCGAAGCTTATATACCCTTGCAGTTAAATAGCGGCTTCGATTGATTAAAGATATAGTAAATATCGGATATAGTTAGCCGATCTTTACAAAAAGCCGATCTTACAAAATTAAAAACAAGCTTAGATTCGTATAAAATGAATTTTAAAAGAAGTCCGACGCTTCTACGCCCAAAAACACGCAAGTTGTGGCATCTCCGATCGTTCAGTTATATAGAAGCTATATGATATAGTCGGCCGATCCGTATCCAATTTTCCAGATCGGCTTAGATTTTCACAGAAGTAAATCTGTGCAAATTTCAAGTTTCTATCTACAAATCAATGGAAGTTAGAGCATTTCCGAGGAATCAGTTGTTATATGGCAGCTATAAGATATAGACGGCCGATCCGTATAAATTTCCAAATCGGCCTAAATTCCCCTTATAGTGAATCTGTGCAAATTTCAAGCTTCTATCTTCAATAACATGTTATACAAGTATAACAAGTTATAGCATTTCCGATCAATCAGTTATATAGTCAGCCGATCCCGGCCGTTCCGACTTATGTACTGCGTGCAAAGGAAAGAAGGGTGTGTGCAAAGTTTCAAGACGATAGCTCAAAAACTGAGAGACTAGTTCGCGTAGAAACAGACAGACGGACAGACGGACATGCTTATATCGACTCAGGAGGTGATCCTGATCCTGAATATATATACTTTATGGGGTCCTGGATGTCTCATTCACTGCTTGGCACACTTCTGACCAAAATAATAATACCCTCTGCAAGGGTATAAAAAAAAGGAATTTAAAGTTGTTTGTGCCATTAAGTCTTGTAACAAAACTATAACTTCGTCCCAGCCTTAGCCTTCGACCATGTTGCCTGCATGCCAAATGTGCCGGTTTCACGGTCTCAGTGTCAGACTGAGTGCCCCGTAGTACTGGCCAGCACTTTTATTGCAGCGGTTGTTGTGCCGTGTAGAGCGACATGCGGCACACTGGAAACGGCACACTTCCCTTCTGAAGAGGTCAAGCTGCAAGAGAATTTCTTTGCGTTAAGGTCACTTTGTCTGATCAATCGCTGTTTATTACCTATTCTTATATACCGCCTTCATCCGAACCGCCTACGTACTGGCATCATTTGTCTGCTATTCAGTCGGTTTTCAATATTATGTCCGATAGCGACCAGCTCGTGGTTCTGGGTGAATTTGTGACTGATCCAGATGGAATCACCCTTTCCAGAGCCCTGTCTTTGATGACCCCCGAAGATCCAAATCAAATAAATCTCAGATAGAAATCGCTGCATTCGTAAAAATGACTTTTAAAAGCTCAATAACTTTATTCTTTATTGATTGGTCTGATCTTTTGGCATGCAATGATAGCATGCCTTAGAATATCTTTATAGAAGTTTGAATACTCTTTTTTGACCTATCCGTACAGTTTAAATAATCCCCCTTGCTTTACAAAGTGCCTAATTATTTTTAAACTTATTAAAAATAGATTTTGAAACAAATTTTAAAAAACTGGCTCCAATTTTCCTTTTAAGGTACTTAGTAGCTCGGTTGAACATTGCCGTACATCACGCTGCACGTTATTAAATTATATTCGCCGTTGTTGGGCTCAGGTAATATGTGTCACTATCAAGGCGTACACTACCGATGCTAGTAATTTGATGTATCAGAATCTGTCAGGCCGGTAGGACGGCAGCACAATTGCGGCTTACAATAAGATGACAGTCGTGTTATATTTATATATATAGCCTTTAATCGCTGGCTCAACCATTAGTACAAACTTAATCTATTCGAATAATCTAAACGTGGTTCGTTGGGCCCGAACGTTCGACCAGCGTCGTCGCGAGACGTTGCGACTCTCTATATCTTTTTTTTGTTTTATAACACTAAATCTATGTTTGATTTATGGTAAAGCTGTCAGCACTATCATATGGTTTGTGACAGCTCGGCCAATTCTGACAGAGAATCGTCCTCTATTCGGTCGGCCGCGTTCCCGTCATCGGAGCAGTCAAGATCCTAGATACCGTTGCACCAGGGCTTCATCTTGTTACTGGCGAACTCGGAGCAATACTTTCGTTGGGTAAGCTGCATTCCGAGGATGTCTTATATAACGTAACGGTCGTTCCTAAGGGCTTTGGCCACCTTATACGGAGTAGCTGTGGGTTTGTTTTTAATTAATCAGATCACCTCAACAACATCAACAAAAGGGCTACGGAGTTTCGTGTCAAATCGCTATTTCCATTTAGCCCGTGTATGGACGATGTTTTCGGCCTCTAGATTACGGATGTCGTCTATAGGTCGATCATTATGGAGTTTTTCGAGGTTTGCATGTATAGCAGCGGTGAGAGGATTCTCCAGTACGTCGGTCGTACGAAAGTTAAGGACGAGATCAATAGGGCTGAATCCTGACGTGCTATTCTTCTGCAAGTTGGGTCGGTCATGGTGCGAACGTAGTTGATGGTCTATTGATTAGCACGTTCTAACTGGCCGTTGGCTCTAGGAATTCGTAGTTCTTGATATGTTGAATTCGATTTTCCTCACAATAGCTCGCAAACTGCTTAAAAGGGAACGCCGTTCCGCGATCGGATATGCTTATACGTGGCAATCCGAAATTGCTCAAAACTTCGTTAAGAAAGTTGATAATTGGGGTCGCCTCGTGTTCCTTACGGCCTTTACGATTAGGGACTTGCTGAACGGGTCGGATAATGCAAGGATATGAGTGTTTCCACGCTTGCTGCGTATAAACGGACCTAGATGATCCACATGAAGTCGTCGAAATTGTAGGCTTTCGATTTGTGATACTAACACTGATTAATGTTTAAAGATTAATGTTTAAAAATTAATGTTTAAAGATTAAATGTAATCCTTAAGGGAGCCAGAATCGTTGCTGCATTCGACCGATCGTTTTATCCAGTCCGAAATGTCCTACGTTGTCGTGGCAAGTTTTTACGATTCGCCGTCGTACTGCTTTTGGCACAAAAAAAACAATACCGTTTTCAACCCTTCGATACAGGCGATGGTTTTTGCTTACATAGTTTTGACTTGCTTAATCCTGTCGTCAAGTTGTTTTCCCGATATCTTAGCGATATCGCCAACGATGGGTCCTGCAACTGCATGGTCAATAGCCAGTCTTCGACGTCCAAACGGATAGCGTTGATTAATTCATCGATGGCAAATGTGTGGGCGGTATCGGGGGGGGGCGCGACTTAAAGCGTCACCGTGAGTCATTTGATTTCCGGCTCGGTGACTAATTTCGCAATCGTTTTATTGGATTTTATTCCACCAGCGACGTGAAAAGGCATCTCTTAGCCATTCTTAAAATGGCAGCGCAATCGATGATGACTCTAAAAGTTTACCCAAAAGGTATTCTCGGAGACGTTGTAGAGTCTCCACCACGACAAAGAGCTTAAAGTTCGTAGCGTGTCTTGTCCGTACAGTGGCTTGTGAGGAAGATCACTGGACTATATTCTTTCTGATTATGTGATTGCAGAAGCACACCTGCAATTCCAATGGCGCAATCATTTGTGTGCACCTAGTGGTGGACTGAAAAATCGTATAACGTTAATATGGGTTCGCAAATTAATTTTTGGAGCGAATAATTCTCAACAAATTTTCTAAACAAAAACCGGTGAGACGGAGCAATCTTTTAACTTCCGTGATGTTCGAGGAAATCTTAAAGTTTTTAATAGTGCTTACTTTATGGTCTCCTGGCGTGATCTCGTCTTTAGTAACGATGTGTCCTAGAAAGGTAGTCTGCGTTTGAAGGAACTTACATTTATTGTGTAGCGTAGGGTAAGGTTACTTTCCTTCAAGATTTTAAGGAATTTCTCGAATCGTTGAATTCCTTCGTCGAACGTTTTGCTAGGAATTATTATATCGTCTAAATACGCCAGTACTTAACCTGTGTTCATATTTTTGATGATTCGATTCATGATCGATTGAAATACCGCGTTGACGAGTCAAAAAGGCATCCGGTTGTATTCGTAGTGTCCGTCGGGGTGGTACAAAGGCTGTGTACTTTTTAGACGATTCGTTGACTTCGATTTGATGATAACCCATGCGTAGGTCCAATTGGGTAAAGTACGAATTACCTGCTAATTGAGTAAGCTGTTCTTCAAGATTCGGCATGGGAAATGGTATTTTCGTTGTTATACTATTGATACGTCGATAGTCTACACAGAGGCGATATTCCCCATTCTTTTCCTTGATCATCACAATTTTTACGGCAAGCGTACGGCGAATCCGAGGGGCGAATACTGTCGTTTTCGAGATGTTTGGCAATGGTGTTGGAGACTGCATAGCGAATTGCGAGTGGTGTTCGGTAGGGCTTTAGAGAGATCTCCATTTTCGTCAGTAAACCTTTTCCCAGTTCGCTCATTGGGTCGTTGGCGAAGCAAGTAGCGTTTTCGTTGATTGTCTTTTCGATTCGTTGGGTTTTCGTTTTTGATAAAATACTGGCTGTTTTCAATGATGAGCTTATTTCCGTAGCCCCACAATATATCCTTGCCCAACAGGATATTTTGTGATAATAGGTTGTCCACCATAATGAGTAATTCGACAGCGTAAGAAAATTCGTCTATCTTAATCTTGGCGACCAGCTTCTGCGTGCAAAAGAATTTACCACTTTCAAAATCGTTTAGCGTAATTTCATAAGACTGTGGGACGCCTATCTTCTCGGAGAACGTCTTGCGAATCAAGGTTCGGATACTACCAAAATCGACAAATGCTATTGTTCCGTTTCCGTTTATTGAAATTGGCTTGCATATATCCGCGCAAGCCGCTGAGTCGATATTATTTATTTTGAGGCTCGTTTTCTCAGGGCAGTCGTCTGAGTTATGGGTGGTACGATTGCAGTGCATCCAACGGGGCTTACGTTGTGGTTCCGGACATTTGTAACATGTAATCGTGAGTTCCATCTTTTCGTTAAACGTAGCTTTCGTTGATGGCGCTTGATAAGACTGGTTCCGCTGGAAAAACATTTCACTTCGTTGTGGGCAACGTATGCCATAATGTCGCGAAGAAGGTCGTTAAAGGAAGAATAGTGATTCGATTTCTTCCGCTTCAGATCGTAGTCGTTGACTCCGTTGATATGAGTACAAATCTCAGCATCCTGCATCGTTACTTTTAGTCCTATGGATAACATTTTGTAGAAATATTCTTGCGGAGTTATTCGTGAACGGCCAATATTAGAGCAGCGTCTTTAGAGTCGTATCCTTTTTGGCAGTGATTCTACACTTTTTACGAAATGATCGGCATTGAGCGAGTTATCCGATGAAGGATCGAATTCTGGAAGGAGGATGCTCTGTTGAGAATGATACTTAGCTTCGTATCCGTTTGCTGCTCAGTTGACGTAGCACGTTCCTGGAGCCTGTCCAGCGTTGTGTCTTGCGTATCCCTGAGGAAAGGTGTCGTCGGTACCTTCGGCGTATGCGTGTTGTGCATTCTGTTGTGGCGTTGCAAAATAAGGGAGTTGCGAATTAAGGGGAAAGTTTGCATTCGTAAACGTGGGTGCGAAGTTTCCAATTATTCGTGGTTCCGCACTAGCATATTCTTCATCACTTGGATCCTCTTGGTCCAAACTTTTCAGCAGGTCTTCTCGATTTCCAGACGTTGATAATCCCGCTTGCGTGCATCGTTGCTGCAGAGCTTTTTTCGTTGCGTAAGCTTTACCAGGCATTTTCGTTGTTCTATTTTACAGTCTGCGCAATAAGTACATACGTATGCATCTATCCTACTTTTGAAAATTGTCACTAACAAGGTGTACACTACCGATGCTAATGATTTGATGTGTCAGAATCTGCCAAGCAGGTAGGACGGCTTTGCGGCTTACAATGAGAAGACAGCCGACCGTCGTCGCCGCGAGACGTTACGACCCTGTAACGAACTTGTTCTTTTGCTGTTTGTTCGCGACAAATGCCGCGGCTAGCTCACAGAGTTTGTGGGAACGTTCCACCGAATTTATATATTCGACGTGATTGCCCGAGCCCAGAAATAACACGGTGTGGATTAGTCGGTACTATTCCCTTTATTATGCTAATGTTATGTTTTACAAAAACGGGATTACTTGCTGCTTTGTTGCCTGCTGGCCTAGCCTGGCTCCTCCGGTCCCGCTCGCGCTCTCCCTTCCGGGTTCGCCGGTCACCGCCCCGTGTTGGTCGCCGGACTTCCCACCCCCGCGAGGCGTACGCCGTGGGGAAGTGTTGGTCTGGTGCCTGGCAGCCGGCTTGGTAACTGGGGCTCACCGCGTTAGGGTCGGCGGCTCTCCGATGTCTTCGATGCTGGATGCTGGTGCCCTTTCGTTTGGCCTGGCCGCTGCTCGGGTTGGTCGCCTCGACTGTCCGATCTCTCCGAGCTTCCGCCGAGATAGACGGATGGTTTCGGTGCCTGGCAGCCGAGCGTTTGCCGTGGTGGCCTCTGCCGGGTGGAATGCCTCACGCTTGGCGCCCTCCTCCCCTTGGTCTTGCTCGCGCCGGCCCGCTATCGCTGGGCCGGAGTCTTGCTTGACGAGGATTCGGCGGGTCGATCGCTTGTCACTGGCAAATCTTGGTGCGGTCGCTCCCCGGATGCCGTGACGGATCGCGTGTAGTCACCCTCTCGGTTCTCTCCGTGGGTCTGAGTTCACGAAGGTAGCGCGTCGCCTCACGCCTGCTCGTTGCGATTGGGGAACCAGTTCAGGCGTTCGCGGAACTTGTCCTTTATCGTTTTCGGTGCAAGTTTACTGGCTTCCACACGCTACGCTCGACTCCTTTACCCTGGGCTTCCTCCTGTGCTGCTCGCTGTGATCTCTTCCGTGATTCCCGTCTCCCCGATGTCTCCGTGTTTCTCGTCTCCTTGCTGGTGGTCGCAACTCGCTGCACGAGTGTCTTGACCAATTTCACTCTTCCCGACCTTACGTTGCCTCGCACTCGCTCTAACTCGCGCACTTTCCCGGACTTGCTCCGTATCGGTCTCCGGACTCTCCAAAGGCGGTCCTCGGACTTCACACTGTCAGCCTCTCTGCTGACTAACCGTCCCGATCCCACGCCGGCAGTACCTTATATTGGCCTCGGCGAGGCCGTTAATCCTTCCTGGATCGCTCCTTCCGTTAGTTGGGTCCATCCTCCACTGTCGCAACTTTCTTCGCCCGACTTTCATCCTTCGCTGTTGCTGGCGGGCTCCCTGTCCCGCTACTTTCCCCGTCGTCCCCTGCTCTCTCCTGCTCCATTGCCGCTCCGCTGCTCGTCCCGTTACTTTCTCCGCTCCTCCTGCTTTCTCCAAACCTTCGCTGTTGCTATGCGGGCTCTCGATCCTCTCGTCGCTGTTCCGGACGGCTTTCTCTGGTCTCCTGATCTCCTGTTCCCCCCCCCCTTGGGGAAAACCCGTACCCGACCCCTCCTTCCCCCTTTGCTGTCTTGGGTGTGGGAGATTTCATCTCCTCACAACCCTCTACGCCTTTTACATTTTATAACACTAAATGGTAAAGCTTCCAGCACTATCATATGCTTTGTGACACATGTATATTCTCCTCCCTTGATCTCGTTTGGAAATTCTTCTGCGAATACGGCCATTGCTGATCTAATCACCTTGTACTATTTTCGATCAGCGTTACACATATGAAATTTATTTAGCCAATATTATGTTTGGTTCTCATCTCTCCAAGCGCAGTTGGTTATCGGTCATTTTGAAGGTCAAACCGGTACTTTCACTAGGTCCCGGAGAAGGAAAAGGCTTCTTATTTAAAAAAAATCATTTAAAAAATCATTTTAAAAAAATCAAAAAAAGGCAACTATTGGTTTTTTAATTTTTTTAATTTTTTTGAATGCATGGCTCGCATAAAGCGACATAGACCTGCTCAGTTCAAAGCGGTCCGGCCAACTGAGTAAATTTTACGTGAGTAAGATTATCGGTTAGGTTCACGTGGTTAGGCCCGCGCGGGCCAAGGCTGGGCACCGCTGCTCTATGTTCTGCGACCTCAACTCTTAAACGAGTAGCTTCGAACTGGTGTTAATCATGGAGAATAGATATATTAATGGATAGGTATGTGTTATGAAGTAAGTAATTGCTAAACTAGTTGCTTCTAATTCTTGCTCAGTTGTGGATATTGTAACAGAGTGGCACTTATACGGTGAGATTTTAAATGAAGAAGGAACATTCTTTTTATATTGTATAGTTATGTGGCGTTAATAGTCGGCGAAATTTCTAACAAATCTTTTTTAGTAGTTACAAAATGCTATACGGACGTATAGACAGACGGAGCTCATACCATGTAAAGGGTTAAATACTTTTTCACAGCTTAAAGCCTTGTTCGGCTTTGTTTGTATTAGGTCAGAGATGTTTCAATGTAGCACCCTTTTTTAAATTATTAAAATTCTTTATTAAAAGGTAAATAACATGTTATTTTTATAGATGTGCCTTTATTTATGGCCATGAGGGAACATTGGAGACTTTTACAAGAGACATGCAGGAAAGATTAATTCGGGAAGTTATCGAGCCTATGGCATGTGATGGTCTACGAACCATTTCTGTAGCCTATCGCGACTTTGTACCTGGAAAAGCTGCAATTAATGAAGTGCACATTGATGGAGAACCTAACTGGGATGACGAGGACAACATTATGACGAATCTTACTTGCCTCTGTGTCGTTGGAATTGAAGATCCAGTGCGTCCCGAAGTTCCAGATGCAATTAGAAAGTGCCAACGTGCCGGTATTACAGTACGCATGGTCACAGGAGACAACATTAATACAGCACGTTCAATTGCTAGTAAATGTGGTATTCTTCGTCCCAATGATGACTTTCTTATTTTGGAAGGCAAAGAATTTAATCGACGCATTCGGGATAGCAATGGAGATGTATAATACAAATGTTTTTTTATTTTAAAATATTAAATTTTTTTTTTTTAGATTCAACAACATCTTATTGACAAAGTGTGGCCAAAACTTCGTGTATTAGCTCGATCATCGCCAACGGACAAATATACTTTGGTGAAAGGTAAGGCTTTTAAATTAAATAAAACAATAAAACGTGAGATATCAATCATTTGATACCATATTGGACTGATCGGACAACTGCACTGTACCACAGACGCATTCGTTGTCCGAATTAATGGGTAACACTTCTCTTGGAGTAGTAAGTTTTATTAAATAATTATAATTTATAATTGGCGAAAGAAAGAGCTGAGGACTATTCGCTGAGGTCGACGTCTTAGGCTTGGGAGATACATTTAGATGGTGAAGGCTACTAAAATGGGAATCAAATTATTTTACGAAAACCAGCTTGACTCATTAAATCTTGGATGTATCAATAATTGATAAAGTAATACAAAATACGTACGTTCTCAAAAATTACCCTTCAATGAGGTATTGTTACACTCTAGTCCAAAATGTTATACCAATGCAAAATCAACGAAACATATAAATAATATTATAATTTTAAAAGAATGTACATATTTAAAAGGAAATTCTGGGATAAACTTTTCAACCCTTTTTTTTAATAATACTAGAATACTCAGTGTTTAGTGACTTAGTGATATGTATTTATGTATGTATTATGTATGTCTGCATAAGTAGCCAAAAAACGACATTCCACTGAACGACCTTAAAAAAGAATTGAGTGAAATAGAGAGCGGAGCGGAAAGTATGTGAGTGAGTGCGTAAGTGTAGATCTCACTCGCACAACATTCGGTGTGAGTTGAGTGAATTGAGTGAGTGAGAGTTAGGGTCTTTGTTCTGATCCATTCGAATGCATTCATTTATGGACGAGAATCTAATATATATATATCTTCTGTCAAGAAGGTTTATCCTCGATAGACTCCTAAATTACTTAACCGATTTTATTTTGTTTTTTACAAATTATTTGTCTATAATTAATTGACAGTTAAAATTATCTGTTAACTTCAAAAGATTCTAACAGATGTCGACACTTTTGACTGGATTGAGGAAGTAATCAGTGAAATGCCACTTAAAAAATAGAATTTCAACAACGCTAGCAGCAGAGCGACACGACGCAAACGTGTTGAAAGAGCTTATTAGCTGACAGAATAAGTCGATACAAGAAATACCACTCAAAGAATTAGGACAGCGTAGCAAACGACGGATCAGCCGCTCATAAGTACGTACATCATTCGTTCCTCTTGCTTTTGAATATGCACTAGATATCAACTACTCTGCGCATTCAAAAATGGCTATCGGTGGAATGGATAAAGTATGTCAATATTGTCAAGCGTTGAAATGTCGAAATGCAACTGCCGGTATGGGCTGCGCGGCAGGAAAAGTCGTGCAACCAACTCTACCCGCTCCTCCAGAACATTAATCATCCGTTCTTGCTGGGATGATGATTCAAAATTTTGGCCTAATATACGCAAATTTAATTCTTACTTTCAAATGACTTCATTTGGGGTAACTAAAATTTGTGATCTTGCATCCGATGGACGTAATTTTGAAACTACATTCAAAATACAAGGGCAGGTGTTCATTGATCATTGATGACAATGCCTGATGATAATCCGAAATTTCTTTAAATTTATTGTATGGGCAATTGTGAAGAGCGCGTAACGACATGGTGCCAGTATAATATTATTGAACAAGCAGATGAAAGAGCAATTGTGATATTACTGGAAATTTTTTAGAAAATCAGAATCAACTACTTCAATTAATCAAAGAAGTTTCGGCACTATTTCAAAATAAAACAACTATCAAATCGTCATAAAGCTGATAAAGTACTATTACATTGTATACTTCAATGTATTATAACAATAACTTTAGCCACAACAACCGGGTCTGCTAGTTATACAGTAAAATTAATATAAAAATAGTTATTTTTAATTGTTTTAATAACTTTAATTATAATTTCGTAGAAGCATAATTATTTTACAGCTCCGAATCCAATATAAATGTAAAAACATAGTGAACAATTAAATTCCTGTATCCGTTAATTTCCTTATCCACTTAATCCGTAGAAGAGTTTGGTATTCCAGACGGTTTGTGACATACTCCTTTCATTTATAAATGGTTTCATCAGATCTTTGCACTCGTTTATGACTCAAAACTAATAAATTAGCTTGTTTATAGTGGATATAACAAGATGAATCGTAGGGAATTTTCTCCCTTCAAGTATTTTTGACACATTTTCAGAATTTTCCAACAGTCGGACAATCGCACTTAGCTGATTCACTTGAATCCTTGCAATTCGATCTGCTTGGTTTTTTTTTCAATTAAAATAGTCGTAATGCCAATCTATCTATTTTCAATGGACTGCAACAAGTAGAAAACTGTATTCCAACCAGTAAAAATCTTTTAAACTGTTGTCCATTTTTGTACTATTTCCCTCATCTCAGGAGTATGTTTTATAGATTTTTCCACTGTGTTGGTAAGTAAGTGTTTCATGCGGTGAACTTTATCCAAACCTCGAAATGCTGCAATCATATTTGACCCTCTGTCAGTCACAACAACCAGATTGTCCATATCCTAATCGCATTCGAAATCGTCTAAACCTAAATAAAAATAATAAATATGGGAAAAAAATTAAGTTTGTATCTTTAAAAGTTAGAGAATCATCGAGCCTAAAAGACTCGTATTTCATGGCCATCAAACGATCCACTAGCACTCCATCCTTTATTTAATTAACGGTGCATGATATAAAGGACGATTTTAAAAAGTTATCCGTCCAAATATGGCTTGGGTACCCAAAGCACTTGTTTTTGATAATTTAAATTTTTATGGGACCAAAATGGGTTTCATATGTTCTTAGAAAGTATAGTCGGATGTGGTATTAATTTGTCAACATCGACATTTAGCCCAAACGTTGCCCCGACCTTTAATCTATTTGCAACAAATTTCTTCAGTCCGGAGTCTTTTACTATTTTTAAAGATCGGCAGTTCTGGATGTCCGACTAGTGGGACTTCAACCTGAGTTGGGTTTCGACACTTCGAGCCTACAACATAGCATTTGTGCTTAACCATATTTGAAGTGATGACCAAAGACTTCATAACGGTATAGCACATTTTGCATGCAACAAACCCTGAAACGTCTACTCCATTTTCGTCACAAAAGTCCCAGGCATTGCTACGTCCTCTTTTGTCGGTCAACCGATACGCGCCATTCTGAATTTGTTCTTTCATTTCGGTTGTGGCTTTAAAATCGCAACATCTTTAAAATCGTATGCTTTTACTATCTAATAGATAAAAAATAAAACAAAAACGAGAATGGAAAGCTAACTTCGGACGGAGCCGAAGCTTATATACCCTTGCAGTTAAATAGCGGCTTCTATTGACTTAAGATATAGTAAATATCGGATATAGTTGGCCGATCTTTACAAAAACATTCATAACAACCTTAGATTCGTATAAAATGGATTTTAAAAGAAGTCCGACGCTTCTACGCCCAAAAACAGGAAAGTTGTGGCATTTCCGATCGTTCAGTTATATAGAAGCTATACGATATAGTCGGCCGATCCGTATGAAATTTTTTAGATCGGCTTAGATTTCTACAAAAGAGAATCTGTGCAAAGTTCAAGTTTCTATCTTCAATAACATGGAAGTTATAGCATTTCCGATCAATCAGTTATATAGAAGCTATAGGATATAGTCGGCCGATCCGTATGAAATTTTCCAAATCGGCCTAAATTCCAACAAAAGAAAATTTGTGCAAATTTCAAGTTTCTATCTTCAAAAACGTGGAAGTTATAGCATTTCCGATCAATCATATAGCAGCTATAGGATATAGTCGGCCGATCCGTATGAAATTTTCCAGATCGGCCTAAATTCCCGTTATAGTCAATCTGTGCAAATTTCAATCTTCTATCATCAATAACATGGAAGTTATAGCATTTCCGATCAATCAGATATATGGCAGCTATAGGATATAGTCGGCCGATCCCGGCCGTTCCGACTTATATACTGCGTGCAAAGGAAAGAAGGGTGTGTGCAAAGTTTCAAGACGATAGCTCAAAAACTGAGAGACTAGTTTGCGTAGAAACAGACAGACGGACAGACGGACAGACGGACATGCTTATATCGACTCAGGAGGTGATCCTGATCCAGAATATATATACTTTATGGGGTCCTGGATGTCTCCTTCACTGCGTTGCACACTTCTGACCAAAATTATAATACCCTCTGCAAGGGTATAACAAGTATATACGAACCACATACACAGAACGACAACAGTATGCCCAACATAAAAAGCGAAAACACAACCCATCATTACATATAATCTGCTTAACATTTTGAATTAAAAAAATTTTGATTCAAACAAGCAAAAGATTATAAATTTCATAGATGGGACATCTGGGCCTAAAACTGACATATTTTTTTAAGGGGAAAACGCACCAGCACTTGTTTTTTTTATATCTGGAAGGTGTTTTTTTTAAACTGTCCTTAAGGGACAACCATAGCCTTTTTTGGTGAGAGCTTCGCTTATAATTCATTTTGGTTGAAACTACAGAAAGTAGCTAGGAAGTAAATGAGAGGTCAAGCGGGTGGATTTTACGCAGTCTTTTGCTCTGCGCATTGTTGTCCAGGAGAGTGTTGGCCAGCAGATTAGGATGATTTTGAATTTCTCATTGTTGACTTCGATATCCATCTTTTCCATCTTCCATCTTTTCTGCCAAGTGCTGAGCAGATCGAGATGTGTTTGCATTAGTGCAGATGCCTCCAAGGCGTTGTCTGCGACGGATGGGAATGCGGTATCGTCAGCGTAGGCGGCTGGCATTAAGTTGGGGTTTTGGAGCACTGGGAGGTCAGCCGTGCGAACCTGGAACGATACCAGAAATTGGTAATATGGTCGGGGTAGGGATGATTTTAATTTGAGCAGGAGTCTGCTGTGCCAGATCAGATTAAATGCTTGTTTTACGTCCAGCATGACTGCTAGGCAATGTTTTCAGTTTCAAAGGCATCCAGGATGTATTGCACGTCTCTTGCTCGGGTGTTCCATTGGATCGCCTGAAGCCAAACTGGTGATCAGGGATAAGTCCAGCCTCGTCCAGTATCGGCAGTGCTTTGCATAAAAATGCTCTTTCGAGAATTTTGGAAAGCATTGGCAGTAGACTTATTGAACGATAAGATGTAAGGTGGGCTTCATGTTTTCCGGACTTAGGTATCATGGCTACTTGGGCACGTTTCCATCTGTTCGGGAAGTACCGATTTCCAAACATCTATTAAAGATTTTTGTGATATGCCTAATGCTTAAAGGCGGTAGCAGTTTTAATCCAATGGCATTAATACCATCATCGCCCGGTGCCTTGTTGTAGTTTATGGCGGCAATCAGTTCGGCTGTCTCTTACTCCGTTACTAGTGGTATCGGGTCGGCTTCGCTTGTGAGCTCGGCTAATAGTCAGGGTGTTTTAGCTGCTTCTTCTGGTTAGCAGCGATCGAAATGGGTAAAGACGCTTTCTAGGTGTTCGGCAAATGCTTTGGCTCGGTCCATCGCAGATCTGCACCAGCTTCCGTCAGGGCTTTCAACGGATAAAATTCTTTTTAGAGGCCGTCGTATGCTTTACAAGACCCGACAAAGGTTATTATGAGAAAAAATATGAAGTCATAAATAAATATCCAGTTCCGTCCGGAGATGGAGATGATTTTTAATTTAATCGATTAGATTAAATTCTTCTTTTATACACCATGCTAATTTGATAGTGTCGAATGTGCCCTTTCAACCTGTCCTTTTGAGGTACTGTGCCTCGGGTCTGCGTAGTGTAAAGTTAATCCGCACCTTTGTGCAAAAGATTTTAACTGGGCTGATGTAAAGCAAAGTTCATTATTTGTCATAAGTGCGTTGGCTTGGGGAAGTTGTTAAATTAGTTCCATTACTTTATTTTCGATATTTAATTTTTTTAGAATTTCTTTAACTACAACTAAGGAATTTAGAGTACGCTTCAATACAGTACATAGATATAATAATTAAACAATTATACGTAAGAAGAAAAGTAGCTGCATTAAACATACATAGACAAAAATATCACTTTGTGCCTCACCCTTTCATCCATCACTTGCTCCCCGCTCAAATTTTTGAAAGTCTTTCGTTTAATGGTCCAACAGAAATGAGTAAGTCCTTCTTACACTCAAAGCCTGACGCTACGTTAATGCAAGCTTTGTAGGCATCCAAACTGGCGTCACAGAACCCGTAAACCTCTTACCTTCATTGGTGGGGGATAGACAATAAGGGAAACTAACCGTTGAATCTGTTTAAAAGCTAAGACAAATTTGAAAGTCCTTCACCACACGAAAGATTTTCGAGGGTAGGAAGCTGCGGGTAGGTTAGAGCACAACTTCCTCAACCGGAACTACCCCTGGCTCAACAGAATATGTAGATGTCTGGGAAATTATTTTAGCAGCTGCTTCATTGGCACTGACATCAAAATAAGGTCGTACGTAGAAAGGAAAAGTTCGATTATTACTCTGCTAAGTAAGAAAGAATAGAAGATTTTGTGCAAAAGGATGAGCTCTGTGAATTAATAGGATAGAGGTTGTTGAGTCAGAACATGAAAAGGAGTAAATACTTCTGTACTGATTCAATGCAGTCTTGATGGACCCATATTGGAACTTTAGACACATGAACCGAATTCAAGGATCGGACGAAGTAAAGATATGTATAGAGTTTCAGTTAATGTTAACCTGAGTTAATTTTTCTAGAGCAGTCCCATAGAGAAAATAAGTAGTAGTAGTAGTAGAAGTAGTAGTAGTAGTAATAATAGTAGTAGTAAGTAGTAGTAAGTAGTAAGTGCCGCAATTAAGGCTGAGACTTCACATAGGGGACAGATCGGACAATTGATCACTGACGCATTCGGTGTCAAAATTTTTGGTCAGTCCTGGCTCTTGGAGTGGTCAGGGTGATCAAGGTTTGAGTGATGGTCAGCAATACGGGAAGAGTATTGGCTAATGAACATGGCCCAGCTACGAAGGATTTTTTGTGCTTAGGAGACTCAATTCAATTGCATTGATCGGTGATTTTACGAAAACTATTCATTAAACCCATTCCTAGTGTGCGGCATGATCACTCTTATCTCGCTCAACAAGGCCTCAGCAGGCCCGAACTCCGGGACACTCCGTCTGACACTGAGACCGCAAAACCGGCAAATTTAGCATGCACCATTTTGTCGCATAGCCAACAGGAGAGGCTAGGCTGGGAAGTTATAGTTTTGTCGCAAGACTTAATGGCACAGACAATTTTAAATTCCATTTTGTCTAACAAATTTAGAACTTCATCCCGCTGTACCAAATAGTATAAGAAAAACAAGATAACGGCTTCGGTATAAGACGTTTTGGAAGGCAAAAAATAAAAGAATCAGGTAACCGAATCTGAGCAATTTATCCAAAATAACAGCCCAGACCTCAATATATCGTTGAATGAGTAGCCAGATAAAGTATCAGCAGAACTTGATGGTGGAACTTCTTCTTCCTTCAAAACGCTGTGATGAGGCAGGAAATACCCACATCTACTTCGCAAGCCCGCATGCACTAAGGATATGTGACTACTTAATTAACGGGGAGTATTAGACACGTAGATCCGGGTGACAATACAGTTTTCGCTCGAGGGAATAGAGCCGTCACAACAAATGAGTATAGGACTCTATATAGGACACAAATAAACCGAATATGCTCTGGTCCCGAGACGGGAATGATGCTTCATGAAATGCTTCTCACAATCCAACTATTCCTTAGTTGCCCTTATTATTGGTTCCGCGCAAGCCTTCAACTCCCGAAACCTTCGCAGAAGGCAGTCAAGGCGGTCATCAAAAGGGCTCCAGGATTCAGTAGGCAGCAACTGGCAAGACGCTGTTAAGGCAGGCCCGCAAAAGGCCACTACTCCAGATACAACCCATCCAAAGTGAGTATTTTGGAACAGAGGGAGGCCATGCTCTATCTGGATCTGAAAAACCGAAAAATAATCAGTGAGTCACAGTGTGGCTTGTGGTATATTCCAATTCGAAACATCTATAGTATACTGAGACTGGGTTTTTCCGTGATGTGGTGGGCTACCACAGCCATTAAGTAGACAAAGTATGCAGACAGGCGAGATTGCATGCAAACATTTACTGAGGTGCTGGCGATTGCATGTTAGGCAGCGGACAGTTAAGCATCCGCGAGCAAAATTGGCAGACTTCAAGCAAACAAAGCACAGGGCTAGCCTTCGAACTTCATCGTATCGGTTATCGATGGTCAGCAAATTAAACCTTGTCCAAGACGGCAGACCAAGCGCTTTTGCAGCACACAAAAAGCACGGATCAGAGAAAGTGTTAACAAGCATACAAGATCTATGTCGGCCCACCTGGATGGCTGGCGGGAACTGTCTCCAGTGCCGACTCTCGAAGGTCGCTGCCAATTTCCTCAAAAATCAGCTCGTACAGCTTGTCCTAAAGCATGGAAAAACTATCGCGCAGCCGCTTTTTAAGCTGCTCCAGGTCTGCCACCGACGAGTCTTCACTGCGCCCAGCAGTGACCTTTGCATGGAGAGCTTTCATCTCCATAAACATGACCCTCGCTCGTCTCCGCAGCCAATTCTTCTTGATGATAGCAACAGGAGCGTTCTATTGTGATCCAAAATCCATAACTAGTCTCAGGCAGCGTAGAAACAAATTACAACGGCAACCGCAGCAGAATTTCGGTAGCAACAACACCAACGATAACGTCGAGGTCACCAAAATATACAGCTGTTAAAAACGCCTACCAAACATACTCAAATATATACAAGCGGGCGCCAAAGTGGACCGCTGCTCCAAAGCTTAAATAAGCAGCTGCGAAAACAACAACGCTGCGAAATCAACGACCCGCTAACAACCACATAACGAGCTACTATTGTTAAAGTTATGAATGTATTCTCTTTAAGCTTTGGGTTTGGTTGCTAAGAAATGTGACATTTTCATAAAAAAAAAAAATTAAAATGTGCAAATTTCAAGTTTCTATCTTCAAAAACGTGGAAGTTATAGCATTTCCGATCAATCATATAGCAGCTATAGGATATAGTCGGCCGATCCGTATGAAATTTTCCAGATCGGCCTAAATTCCCGTTATAGTCAATCTGTGCAAATTTCAATCTTCTATCATCAATAACATGGAAGTTATAGCATTTCCGATCAATCAGATATATGGCAGCTATAGGATATAGTCGGCCGATCCCGGCCGTTCCGACTTATATACTGCGTGCAAAGGAAAGAAGGGTGTGTGCAAAGTTTCAAGACGATAGCTCAAAAACTGAGAGACTAGTTTGCGTAGAAACAGACAGACGGACAGACGGACAGACGGACATGCTTATATCGACTCAGGAGGTGATCCTGATCCAGAATATATATACTTTATGGGGTCCTGGATGTCTCCTTCACTGCGTTGCACACTTCTGACCAAAATTATAATACCCTCTGCAAGGGTATAACAAGTATATACGAACCACATACACAGAACGACAACAGTATGCCCAACATAAAAAGCGAAAACACAACCCATCATTACATATAATCTGCTTAACATTTTGAATTAAAAAAATTTTGATTCAAACAAGCAAAAGATTATAAATTTCATAGATGGGACATCTGGGCCTAAAACTGACATATTTTTTTAAGGGGAAAACGCACCAGCACTTGTTTTTTTTATATCTGGAAGGTGTTTTTTTTAAACTGTCCTTAAGGGACAACCATAGCCTTTTTTGGTGAGAGCTTCGCTTATAATTCATTTTGGTTGAAACTACAGAAAGTAGCTAGGAAGTAAATGAGAGGTCAAGCGGGTGGATTTTACGCAGTCTTTTGCTCTGCGCATTGTTGTCCAGGAGAGTGTTGGCCAGCAGATTAGGATGATTTTGAATTTCTCATTGTTGACTTCGATATCCATCTTTTCCATCTTCCATCTTTTCTGCCAAGTGCTGAGCAGATCGAGATGTGTTTGCATTAGTGCAGATGCCTCCAAGGCGTTGTCTGCGACGGATGGGAATGCGGTATCGTCAGCGTAGGCGGCTGGCATTAAGTTGGGGTTTTGGAGCACTGGGAGGTCAGCCGTGCGAACCTGGAACGATACCAGAAATTGGTAATATGGTCGGGGTAGGGATGATTTTAATTTGAGCAGGAGTCTGCTGTGCCAGATCAGATTAAATGCTTGTTTTACGTCCAGCATGACTGCTAGGCAATGTTTTCAGTTTCAAAGGCATCCAGGATGTATTGCACGTCTCTTGCTCGGGTGTTCCATTGGATCGCCTGAAGCCAAACTGGTGATCAGGGATAAGTCCAGCCTCGTCCAGTATCGGCAGTGCTTTGCATAAAAATGCTCTTTCGAGAATTTTGGAAAGCATTGGCAGTAGACTTATTGAACGATAAGATGTAAGGTGGGCTTCATGTTTTCCGGACTTAGGTATCATGGCTACTTGGGCACGTTTCCATCTGTTCGGGAAGTACCGATTTCCAAACATCTATTAAAGATTTTTGTGATATGCCTAATGCTTAAAGGCGGTAGCAGTTTTAATCCAATGGCATTAATACCATCATCGCCCGGTGCCTTGTTGTAGTTTATGGCGGCAATCAGTTCGGCTGTCTCTTACTCCGTTACTAGTGGTATCGGGTCGGCTTCGCTTGTGAGCTCGGCTAATAGTCAGGGTGTTTTAGCTGCTTCTTCTGGTTAGCAGCGATCGAAATGGGTAAAGACGCTTTCTAGGTGTTCGGCAAATGCTTTGGCTCGGTCCATCGCAGATCTGCACCAGCTTCCGTCAGGGCTTTCAACGGATAAAATTCTTTTTAGAGGCCGTCGTATGCTTTACAAGACCCGACAAAGGTTATTATGAGAAAAAATATGAAGTCATAAATAAATATCCAGTTCCGTCCGGAGATGGAGATGATTTTTAATTTAATCGATTAGATTAAATTCTTCTTTTATACACCATGCTAATTTGATAGTGTCGAATGTGCCCTTTCAACCTGTCCTTTTGAGGTACTGTGCCTCGGGTCTGCGTAGTGTAAAGTTAATCCGCACCTTTGTGCAAAAGATTTTAACTGGGCTGATGTAAAGCAAAGTTCATTATTTGTCATAAGTGCGTTGGCTTGGGGAAGTTGTTAAATTAGTTCCATTACTTTATTTTCGATATTTAATTTTTTTAGAATTTCTTTAACTACAACTAAGGAATTTAGAGTACGCTTCAATACAGTACATAGATATAATAATTAAACAATTATACGTAAGAAGAAAAGTAGCTGCATTAAACATACATAGACAAAAATATCACTTTGTGCCTCACCCTTTCATCCATCACTTGCTCCCCGCTCAAATTTTTGAAAGTCTTTCGTTTAATGGTCCAACAGAAATGAGTAAGTCCTTCTTACACTCAAAGCCTGACGCTACGTTAATGCAAGCTTTGTAGGCATCCAAACTGGCGTCACAGAACCCGTAAACCTCTTACCTTCATTGGTGGGGGATAGACAATAAGGGAAACTAACCGTTGAATCTGTTTAAAAGCTAAGACAAATTTGAAAGTCCTTCACCACACGAAAGATTTTCGAGGGTAGGAAGCTGCGGGTAGGTTAGAGCACAACTTCCTCAACCGGAACTACCCCTGGCTCAACAGAATATGTAGATGTCTGGGAAATTATTTTAGCAGCTGCTTCATTGGCACTGACATCAAAATAAGGTCGTACGTAGAAAGGAAAAGTTCGATTATTACTCTGCTAAGTAAGAAAGAATAGAAGATTTTGTGCAAAAGGATGAGCTCTGTGAATTAATAGGATAGAGGTTGTTGAGTCAGAACATGAAAAGGAGTAAATACTTCTGTACTGATTCAATGCAGTCTTGATGGACCCATATTGGAACTTCAGACACATGAACCGAATTCAAGGATCGGACGAAGTAAAGATATGTATAGAGTTTCAGTTAATGTTAACCTGAGTTAATTTTTCTAGAGCAGTCCCATAGAGAAAATAAGTAGTAGTAGTAGTAGAAGTAGTAGTAGTAGTAATAATAGTAGTAGTAAGTAGTAGTAAGTAGTAAGTGCCGCAATTAAGGCTGAGACTTCACATAGGGGACAGATCGGACAATTGATCACTGACGCATTCGGTGTCAAAATTTTTGGTCAGTCCTGGCTCTTGGAGTGGTCAGGGTGATCAAGGTTTGAGTGATGGTCAGCAATACGGGAAGAGTATTGGCTAATGAACATGGCCCAGCTACGAAGGATTTTTTGTGCTTAGGAGACTCAATTCAATTGCATTGATCGGTGATTTTACGAAAACTATTCATTAAACCCATTCCTAGTGTGCGGCATGATCACTCTTATCTCGCTCAACAAGGCCTCAGCAGGCCCGAACTCCGGGACACTCCGTCTGACACTGAGACCGCAAAACCGGCAAATTTAGCATGCACCATTTTGTCGCATAGCCAACAGGAGAGGCTAGGCTGGGAAGTTATAGTTTTGTCGCAAGACTTAATGGCACAGACAATTTTAAATTCCATTTTGTCTAACAAATTTAGAACTTCATCCCGCTGTACCAAATAGTATAAGAAAAACAAGATAACGGCTTCGGTATAAGACGTTTTGGAAGGCAAAAAATAAAAGAATCAGGTAACCGAATCTGAGCAATTTATCCAAAATAACAGCCCAGACCTCAATATATCGTTGAATGAGTAGCCAGATAAAGTATCAGCAGAACTTGATGGTGGAACTTCTTCTTCCTTCAAAACGCTGTGATGAGGCAGGAAATACCCACATCTACTTCGCAAGCCCGCATGCACTAAGGATATGTGACTACTTAATTAACGGGGAGTATTAGACACGTAGATCCGGGTGACAATACAGTTTTCGCTCGAGGGAATAGAGCCGTCACAACAAATGAGTATAGGACTCTATATAGGACACAAATAAACCGAATATGCTCTGGTCCCGAGACGGGAATGATGCTTCATGAAATGCTTCTCACAATCCAACTATTCCTTAGTTGCCCTTATTATTGGTTCCGCGCAAGCCTTCAACTCCCGAAACCTTCGCAGAAGGCAGTCAAGGCGGTCATCAAAAGGGCTCCAGGATTCAGTAGGCAGCAACTGGCAAGACGCTGTTAAGGCAGGCCCGCAAAAGGCCACTACTCCAGATACAACCCATCCAAAGTGAGTATTTTGGAACAGAGGGAGGCCATGCTCTATCTGGATCTGAAAAACCGAAAAATAATCAGTGAGTCACAGTGTGGCTTGTGGTATATTCCAATTCGAAACATCTATAGTATACTGAGACTGGGTTTTTCCGTGATGTGGTGGGCTACCACAGCCATTAAGTAGACAAAGTATGCAGACAGGCGAGATTGCATGCAAACATTTACTGAGGTGCTGGCGATTGCATGTTAGGCAGCGGACAGTTAAGCATCCGCGAGCAAAATTGGCAGACTTCAAGCAAACAAAGCACAGGGCTAGCCTTCGAACTTCATCGTATCGGTTATCGATGGTCAGCAAATTAAACCTTGTCCAAGACGGCAGACCAAGCGCTTTTGCAGCACACAAAAAGCACGGATCAGAGAAAGTGTTAACAAGCATACAAGATCTATGTCGGCCCACCTGGATGGCTGGCGGGAACTGTCTCCAGTGCCGACTCTCGAAGGTCGCTGCCAATTTCCTCAAAAATCAGCTCGTACAGCTTGTCCTAAAGCATGGAAAAACTATCGCGCAGCCGCTTTTTAAGCTGCTCCAGGTCTGCCACCGACGAGTCTTCACTGCGCCCAGCAGTGACCTTTGCATGGAGAGCTTTCATCTCCATAAACATGACCCTCGCTCGTCTCCGCAGCCAATTCTTCTTGATGATAGCAACAGGAGCGTTCTATTGTGATCCAAAATCCATAACTAGTCTCAGGCAGCGTAGAAACAAATTACAACGGCAACCGCAGCAGAATTTCGGTAGCAACAACACCAACGATAACGTCGAGGTCACCAAAATATACAGCTGTTAAAAACGCCTACCAAACATACTCAAATATATACAAGCGGGCGCCAAAGTGGACCGCTGCTCCAAAGCTTAAATAAGCAGCTGCGAAAACAACAACGCTGCGAAATCAACGACCCGCTAACAACCACATAACGAGCTACTATTGTTAAAGTTATGAATGTATTCTCTTTAAGCTTTGGGTTTGGTTGCTAAGAAATGTGACATTTTCATAAAAAAAAAAATTAAAATTAAAAATAATTTAAAATCAGAAGGTGAAAAAGTATTTGCCATCTTGAGACAGCTAAAATTTAGTGCTGCAAATTACCGTTTGAATTGATTTTTTAACCTTTCTGCCTTTGAAAACGAATGGACGTGTATTTTAATAGTTAACTTACAAACATTTAAAAAAAAATTTTACAATTTTCGTCTCAAACATTTAAAAAAAAAAATGTTACAATTTTCGTCTCGCTTACGCCATTACAATCGTAAAATGGAAATCAAAGTAGTCTGAACTATTAAGTCTGGCAACAAGACTATAACTTCATCCCAGCCAAGCCTCCCCTGTTGGATGTGTGACAACATGATACATGCCAAATGAGCCAATTTCACGGTCTCAGTGTCGGACGGAGTGTCCCTGAGCTCTGGCTTGACTATTCTTGCAGTGACTGTCGTGCCATGCAGCGTTCATGAGATGAGAGCGTTCACGCGGCACACAAGGAACGGATTTAATGAATTGAAAGCTGGTTTTCGTAAAATCAGCGATCAATTCAATGCGCTTGATTCTCAAATTAGTAACCTACAGGTACTAATTTAGTCTTCGAAGCGCAAGAAATCCACCCTAGCTGAGCCGTGTGTACCAGTTAATCCTTTGCCAGCACTGCCGACCATCACTCAACCCCTGATCACCCTGACAACTCCAAGAGCCAGGACTGATAAAAATTCGGATACCGAATGCGTCTGTGATCGTGTGCAACTTTCTGATTTGACCCCTATGGCATCACTAGCAGTGTCGCCACAGCACCAATTGCTGCATACCCCGGTAAAACCCACGGGGAACGCCACGGGGAACGCCACGGGGAACATTGGGTCCAGACCCCCGGTACCGACAGTTCTACAAGATGCGAGACCAAAGCCCCTAACGGTTGTTTCACCAACGAAACAAATATTTGTTTCACGGCTTGCCCCTGACACCTTAGAGATCAATATCTCGGCTTATATCAAAGCCTAAACAAAAGCCGAAATTAAGGTGGAGGACATCTATAAATTTAAATTTACCCCCTCAAATCGCACATCATCCTTCAAAATATGTGTGCCTTTATTTGAGACAGTGTGTTCGCCTGACTTGTGGTCAGAAAACATATTCGTTCAAGAACATCAGCCGAGAAATGTAAAAAAAGGAATACCAACCATTTCTTCATGCCAGCATGGTTTTAATAGGCGTCCTTCTATAACCTCCAACTTGTTAGACCTGACATCATTTGTGATTGATTCCAAAATATCCTTTAAACAGTTGTCATCTACACTGACTTTAGTAAAACATTTGACTCTTTAAACCACTCACTCCTTTTGAGAAAACTCGATCTTTTGGGATTTCGGGTTAACCTTCTTACGTGGATTTCCAGCTACCTTTCTGGAAGAACCCGACGCGTCCTTTTTAAAGATGTATTCTCCTGCCTAGTCCGAGCTACATCTGGAGTCCTCAAAGGAAGCCATCTCGGGCCTTTACTTTTTAACATTTTCATAAATAACTTGCCTTTAGCTTTAAAGTACTCTCGTGTACTTATGTACGTAGTTGACGTTAATCTGTGTCTTCAATATAAATATTCCTTTGCGCAATTCAAACTTCTATCCGATCTGCAAAAGTTACAAAATTTGTTCTCTGCAAATGATTAAAAGTTAATGGATCAAAATGCAAACTTATGTCATTTTATCGCTTAATACTTATTCAGGCTACTTATTTTCTCTATGGGACTGCCCTAGAACGATTAACTCAGGTTGACGACCTAGGTGTCCTATTAGGCTTCAAGCTCAAATTTATTGACCAAGCACACCCTTGGCTTTATTAAAAAATGGTCAAAAGAATTTTACGACCCTTATATATCTAAAACTCTATGCATATCTTTAGTTCGTCCGTTTCTTGAGTTCGGTTCATGTGTCTGGAGTCCCTAATATAGCTTTTTTAAAAAGCTAAGAATTTTTAGCTTTCAGGGTGTTATGTTCTAGCTACAATAGCCTCTATCCAATTATTTCTCAGAACTCTTGCATGAAATCTTATATTCTTTCCTACTTCTAAGAGCAACAATGTAACTCTTCCTCGTGACCATTCTAAAACACTTATTCGTCTCGGATTTATCTCCGCAATTTAAGCCGTACGATAAAAGGCAGCGCCCTCGGTCGGTTGAGCGGGCCGCACTAACTATATACATAGTTTCATCTATATACATAAAATCTAAACCCGTTTTCCGTTGTCACGACATAACATGAAAACGGCTTTACCTATTTACCTGATTTTTTTATTTTTGAAGTGTTTAAATACTCTGAACAACGTTCTTACGGAAAAAAATATTACGAAAATCTTTCAGAAAGATTGAAAAATATACATTTAATTTTGCACATTTTGCTAATCTATATATATATAAAAATGAAACCGGGGTCAGAAGCTAGTAATATAAATAATATAATATATATATGCATTTTATTATTATACCCTTGTTATAATATATGTTTGTACTTTGAATAGATTCCAACTTTTTAATGAAATCATTAAAGTTTGAGCACTTCTTGAAGTACACAGATCAAGTTGGTTTAAGAAGTGTAATTTTTCTGCACTCTGTGATATAAACCATTTCTTTGGTCAATATGTGCCTGAAAACAAAATTAATTTAGATCGGACTATTTTTTATACCTTTGCAGAGGGTATTATAATTTTGGTCAGAAGTGTGCAACGCAGTGAGGGAGACATCCAGGACCCCATAAAGTATATATATTCTGGATCAGGATCACCTCCTAAATTGATATAAGCATGTCCGTCTGTCTGTCTGTCTGTTTCTACGCGAACTAGTCTCTCAGTTTTTAAGCTATCGTCTTCATATATAAGTCGGAACGGTCGGGATCGGCCGACTATATCCTATAGCTGCCATTCAATTGATTGATCGAAAATGCTATAACTCCAATGTTATTGAAGAGAGAATCTTGAAATTTGCATTTACATCTCTTGGGAATCTAAGCCGATCTGGAAAATATCATACGGATCGGCCGACTATATCCTATAGCTGTCATATAACTGAACGATCGGAAATGCCACAACTTTCATGTTTTTGGGCGTAGAAGCGTCGGACTTCTTTTAGATTCCATTTTCTACGAATCTAAGCTTGTTACGCATGTTTTTGTAAAGTTCGACTGGCTATATCCTATATTTACTATATCTTTAATCAATAAAAGCCGCTATTTAACTGCAAGGGTATATAAGCTTCGGCTCCGTCCGAAGTTAGCTTTCCATTCTCGTTTCAATTTCATTTAAAGAAAAAAAAATTATGTAAAGCGTTTATACATTAATTTGGACTCCCAAATTGCTTTTCTGATAATAATATATATAAAATAAAAATAAATTTCGCTGAAAAAAAAACTAAATTAAACAAATTTTATTTGTCAAAAAATAAAAGCATTGTCTGTCTTTTAGTGGCAGAAACCCTGCCCTCTACACACTAGGCCACCATGGTTGGCCGTTGCGCCTGTGCATAAATGCTGGATGGTTTCTTTGGCTACCATAAGTAGTAAAATCGTCAGAAATTAAAATTTAGAAACAAAATAATTTTTTCGATTCACAGGAGAACAGACTTTTAATTTACGAATACAAACTTTCATTTACTCACACTCATAAACACTTCTAAAAATAGAATCAAGTGTTTGTGCGTTTCTCCTTATCTAAAAACTCAAAAAAAATGTGCCAGATTTAGGCCCAGATGTCTCATATATTCCCCAATATATATTCTTGATCATCCGTCTGTTTTAATAAAGGTTTAGTTTTATAAATTGGTAATATTCATTTAAAAGAAGAGATCTGAAAGGACTCGACTTTGCTTGTATGTTGTTCGAATTTTAAATGTCAAAGACATTTTGAATTAACGTTTATTTTTACCCAGTTTTGTTAATGATTATAAATTTTTTAGTCCCCTTCTACAAACAAAAACATTAAAGTTGTGACTTTTTCATCTTTTAGTTATATAACATCTATTGTGTTTTAATAGAAGCTGACAGTGTCGCGCTAACAAGCGGGAGTAAAATTAAAGAATTTAATTTTAGTTTTATTTATTGTTAACGGTTCACAATTCCGCAAGAACAATCAACCCCAAAAAGGTGCAAGACCGAAGCGACTCGCTATCAATAACCAACTACCGAAAGTGCATAGAAGCACAATGCGTTCCACAGAGCTAACAGCTCACACAACAAACGCATTGCGCTATGCAGGCTGTGCTTATCCCCTACGCCTGGTTTGTTTACATTTCTTATATTTCTTATATTTCCGTGCAATAGCCTAGCTGCTGATCCCAACAGAAAGATCTCCCCTCTTGCCGAATATTTGAACAAAGTGCAGTTGTAGACTAAAGCCGAAAACAAGTTTTTTATTGTTGTTTTATATATATATATATAAGGTTGGCAAAAAAGTCTTGCGGTATTTTTATTGAATTTTCAATTGTTCATAAAATTGGTTATAATAATGCGATTTAAGTCGCTTCCCTATTGGCAAAAAACTCGGAGAGCCAATTTTTACAGGACTCTCTTGTGGCCAACTTCCAACTAGTAAGCTCGTTGGCCATGGACAGAAATAGGTGGTAATCACGAGATCCGGACTATACGGTGGATGCCAAAGAACCTCCCATCCGAGCTCTTGGAGCTTCTGGCGCGTCACCAAAGATGTTGGCTTGGCGTTGTCCTGATGGAAGACAATTCGGCCTCTGTTGATCAAAGATGGCCTCTTCTGCTTGAGTGCTGCATTCAAGTGGTCCAGTTGTTGGCAGTACAGGTCCGAATTGAGCGTTTGGCCATAGGAGAGAAGCTTATAGTGGATGATTCCCTGCCAATCTCACCAAACACACAGAAGAACCTTCCTGGCCGTCAATTCAAGCTTGGCCACCGTCTGGGCAGCTTCACCGCTTTTCGACCACGACCGTTTGCGCTTCACGTTATCGTAAGTGATCCACTTTTCATCGCCAGTCACCATCCGCTTCAAAAACGGGTCGATTTTGTTGCGATTCAAAAGCGATTCGCATGCATCCATACGGTCAAAAATGTTTTTTTGCGTCAAGTCTTGTGGCACCCATACATCTAGCTTTTTTTTTAATCCAAGCTTCTTCAAATGGTTTAAAACGGTTTGATGACTCATGCCCAGCTCTTGGCCGATGCTACGGCTGCTACTATGCCGATCTCTTTCGATCAATTCAGCGATTTTATCGCAATTTTCGACGACAGGCCTTCCGGACCGTGGCGCATCTTCGACCACCTCTGCACCAGAACGAAAACGTTGAAACCATCGTTGTGCGGTGGAAATGAAAACTGTATCGGGTCCATAAACTGCTCAAATTTTATTGGCAGCATGAACACGTGTTAGTGTGTTAGCGCAGGAAAAAAGCTTTCCAAAAAGGTATAGCATGAACCGATTCGATAAATAGAACTACGCGCTTGCAAAGACACCTAGCAAAAATACCGCAAGACTTTTTTGACAACCTTATATATATATATAATTAAGTTTTTGGTTCTATTATTAGCATAAAAAAATATACTTTATTTAATATAATAACCAAAACTGGATTTCACAACTTTATTAGTTAAAAGTCACCAACTGAACTCTATGAAGTCTATGTTACTAACGATCTAATTTCGGTTTTCAGCTTTTTAGAGCTTTATGAGTTGGACTTTGGAGTCAGAGCTTACTGCGAGCTTTATGTACCGAAGTTGCACCGATATAACCTTGGTCATGAGGATCATGTAGAAAGATCGACTTCCTGTCGTTTATTTTATGACTGTCTAGACGGGATCAAGTGCCGTCGCTTTTATGTTGTTATTTCCATGATCTTCATGTTACAATTCTTTGTTTATAATTAGGCGTAGAGATATGGTGCGAGCTTTATGTACCGAAGTTGCACCGATATAACCTTGGTCATGAGGATCATGTAGAAAGATCGACTTCCTGTCGTTTATTTTATGACTGTCTAGACGGGATCAAGTGCCGTCGCTTTTATGTTGTTATTTCCATGATCTTCATGTTACAATTCTTTGTTTATAATTAGGCGTAGAGATATGGTGCATAGAGTAGGCGTAGAGATATGGATATCTCACTCCTCCCTTTTCAAAGAGAAGCCTGTCCTCCGGCGTGTAAGGTTCAGGGTATTTTACATTTTGTTTTTCTTTTATGGAATTCTTGGATATAACATAAAATCATTTAGTTCTGGTTGATTTTGTGCATTTTCAGTGTTTTCTGTTTGTGTTTCCTGAATTTCTTCTTTTGTTTTCCTTAAGTTAATTATTACTTTTCTGGGAATACTCTTGAACTTATAAGCTATCTACAATATGATGCTTAGTATAGTAATAATAAATGAAATTAATGTTATTGTCTGGAAAACGTTATTATCTTTCATGTGCGTTTCAATAATTTCCTTTGTCTGAAGAAATGGAATTTGTTCTAATTTTGTTATATTATTAATTGTAAAAATGCTTTGTGTATAATCAAACATTGAATTTGTAATCGTTATTTCATCGAGTTGTAGTGAACAATTATAAATATTTATAATAATATTATTTTCTTCTATACTTATTTTGTTCTCGTTACAATCTTGATTTAAAAGTGTATTCGGTAAATTCCATGTTAGAATAATGTTAGGCTCTATGTACATATGTGAGTTGGAAGTTTTTATATGTTTTTGTGTATTTACATTCTGTATTAATTTGTTTTATGATTTTTGCGACACAATTATTATTTACTGGTTTTTTACTTTCTTTTTTGAATACATTTCCTTTTCGAACATAGTATTTGCCATGAATTTCTTATGTTAAAATTGTATTATTTTCATCGGGATATGGAATAATTTCGTAAACTGGAGTTTTTTCGATGTTTTTTGGGACATGAGTGTTGGGATCAGCAGCTAGGCTCCGTGAGAGCCCCACAATAACCCAGATCATAAAATGTAAACAAACCATGCGTAGGGAATAAGCACAGCCGAGTCTGCATAGCGCAATGGGTTTGTGATGTGAGCCGTTAGCTTATATTCTTCTATTCTATGCACTTATGCACTTTCTGATAGTTGATTTTGGTGTGAGAGTCGCTGCGGTTGTGGACCCTTTAAGTTTTGATTGCTTTTGCGTAATTTGTGAACTGTATAAAAAGAAATAAAAACCCAGAAATTAAAATTTGATTTTAATTTTTGCTTGATCGCGTGAATGAGAAATAATTAGAATTTCGTTTGTGTCTGATTTAAGCCAAGTTTATGTTTAAATATTTAGTAATTTTTCAGAATTTCGGATTGAAAATTCCTAGACGAGTTAGTTGCACCCCCATTTCGATATCTTCAACATATTCTGTAAACTCTTGTAAATTGAATGCCAACACTTCTAGTTGTTTGTCTTTTTCGTTATCCTCCCTTAGTTCATTCATTACTTCGATTCCTTTATTTATTTCTTTTATTATATAATTTAATTCATTTGTTTGTACGCTATTTTCTTTTATTGTATTTATTTTCTCTTCTAATTCATTTCTATCTTCTTGATTTAATGTTCCAAATAAATATTTGTAAGCTGTCCCTACTGCATTAATTAGTCCTCTTTTACTCCTTCTTACAATATTTATTCCATTTATCTCTCTACTGAGTTTCTCTGTAAGACACCTAATTTGAATCATATGTTTAAATGGTGAGGCTTCTTGAAGTAGGCTATTGTAAGTTTGTTTAGTTTTTGTTAAATTTACTGTTAAAATGTGGTATTAATAATCAATTGTTAGATCTATCGTGCCTCTTCTAAACATAAGGATCCTAACCAAGAGGATGTTGAACTTCCACACTTGCTCTGGAATCATATTTAGTTTTATTTAAGTTCTTTTTCTTTTTGAATTTTGATTTGTAATGAATTATTTTCCGACCTCTATTTGTTTCGTCGAAATGTTTATTATCTAACTGTCGAATATTTCCTGTTTTCCTAAATGGGTTTGTTACTTTTGATTTTCCTAAATGTGCTTGTCGAAATCGAGGGTCTATTTCGAAATTATTTCGTTGCTCATTTAGTCGTTCAATAATTTTTATTTTATTTGATTGAGTATTATAGTTGGGTGTGCCTGCATACATAAAAATGTCAGCTGGTGTTCTATCAGTAGTTTTATGGTTGTAAGTGAAAAGAATTAGTTCGAATTGTGTATAGGTATTTTCGATATTATCTTCATTCGATATAATTCTTAACTTTCCGTTGATGGTTTTATGAAATCTTTCAATATCTGATATACCAATTTTACTTGTTGTAATCACTAACTGAACACCTTCCGAAATGATCCAATTTTTAAGTGCTATCAACATAAATGATGAATCTTTATCTGCCTTGATTTGTATAGGTTTTCCCATCTCATTGAATATTTTTGTAATTGCCCTTTTTGTTTCGAGCCAATCTCTACTTTTGACTTCTATGAGGTTTGCGATAAAAATTGTTGGTTACCTACCAGATAGAAATCCATAACGTATCTTTCTCGTGGATTTTGGATTTCCGGCGTAATTTCGAACGCCAATTTAGTATTTCTGTGTTCTGTTTTTGCCACGTTACAGATCTCGCAATCATTTATTATGTTTTGAATAATTTTTTGAACCAATCTATTGTTTTCTCTATTACTGGATGTAATAATTCTTTATGATTTTTTAGTATTATTTCTTTTAGTGAAGCATACGTTTCTAGATCGATGAGTTTCATGTTTGTTTTTATTGACTTCATTTTACTATCTGGACTGATTATTTCAACATAAGCTAATTGGAAAATGGAAAAATCAACTTCATTATGGAAGTATAACGCCGTGTTTTTGGTGCAAACGTATTGTTTGATTATATCTTTAGCGAGTTCAATGGTCATTTCTTTGCAAGTAATTAGAATTTGTAATTTATGAAAATAATGTGTGGTTCTTGTCGTTTCAATTTTATTTGACGACTAAAGCAGTTTAAGGGTTTTTCTATTATAGGGATATAGTTACTATTGTCTTCTTTTCAATTGTCGAGTAATTGATTTCATGTTTCTGACCTTAAGATAGAATTGCACCTAAAGCGAAATTACTAGCATCCGTTGTAAGTTCGAATTTTTTTGTAAAATCAGGATAGGTTAAAGTAGGTTCTGATGTGATGAGTACTTTCATTTTCTCAAATTCTTCGATATATTTAGGGTCGTTTATGTCGATTTTATTGCCTTTCTTTAAACCCAATGTTAGTGGTTTAAAGATTTTTGCAAAATCTGGTACAAATTTACGGTAAAATCCACATAATCCTAAAAATGATTTTACTTCTTTTGGAATTTATGGAATGGGGTATTTTACTATTGCATTAATCTTATTTGGGTTTGGCTTAATTCCCGCTGTAGTAATTATGTGTCCAAGAAACTCGGTTTCTTTTTTTAAAAATTCACATTTATCCGATTGTAATTTCATATTGGCTTCCCTTAATTTAAAAAAAACTCTTTTTATGGACAACATATGTTCTTTTAATGATGTTGAAAAGATTAATTTGTCATCTAAATAGACTAAGCAGTCTTTGAAAATCTTTGAAAAATCTTCCTCTAGAAGATTATTCATACAACGTTGGAATGTTGCAGGAGCATTTTTTAAACCAAAAGGCATTCGGGTATATTCAAAGTGACCATGTTTGGTTGAAAAGGCAGTTTTTATACCCTTGCAGAGGGTATTATAATTTTGGTCAGAAGTGTGCAACGCAGTAAAGGAGACATCCAGGACCCCATAAAGTATATATATTCTGGATCAGGATCACCTCCTGAGTCGATATAAGCATGTCCGTCTATCCGTCTGTCCGTCTGTCTGTTTCTACGCAAACTAGTCTCTCAGTTTTTGAGCTATCGTCTTGAAACTTTGCACACACCCTTCTTTCCTTTGCACGCAGTATATAAGTCGGAACGGCCGGGATCGGCCTACTATATCCTATAACTGCCATATAACTGATTGATCGGAAATGCTATAACTTCCATGTTATTTAAGATAGAAGCTTGAAATTTGCACAGGTTCTCTTTTATGGGAATCTAAGCCGATCTGGAAAATACGGATCGGCCAGACTAGGGACTATATCCTATAGCTGCCATATAACTGATTGATCGGAAATGCTATAACTTCCACGTTTTTGAAGATAGAAACTTGCACAGGTTTTCTTTTATGAAAATCTAAGCCGATCTGGAGATTTTCATACGGCTGACTATATCCTATAGCTGCCATATAACTGAACGATCGGAAATGCCACAACTTGCGTGTTTTTGGGCGTAGAAGAATCCATTTTATACGAATCTAAGCTTGTTATGAATGTTTTTGTAAAGATCGGCTAACTATATCCGATATTTACTATACCTTTAATCAATCGAAGCCGCTATTTAACTGAAAGATATATAAGCTTCGGCTCCGTCCGAAGTTAGCTTTCCATTCTCGTTTCTATTGATTTATCATCTATTTAAATTTGGTGAAAACCTTTAGCCAAGTCAATTGTTGTTAAATATTGGCACCTTCCTAATTTATCTAGGATGTCATCCATTATAGGAATTGGATATTTATCGTTGACAGTTATGTCATTTAGTAGTCTATAGTCTACCACCAACCTAAATTTCTTTTTTCCAGAGGCATCCGTTTTCTTCGGAACAAGCCAAATGGGAGAAAAGTAAGGAGAATTTGATTTACGAATTATTTCCTGATCTACCATTTCCTCTATTTGTTTATTAACCTCTTCGTCAAATATTTGTGAATATTTGTATGGCTTCCTATAAACGGGATCTTCATGTTTCGTTCGGATGCAATGTTTTATAGTACTGGTGAAACTGAATGTCTTGAAACTCGAATGAGATTTTTTTTTAATTCTTCTTTCTCTTCGGAATTTAAATGTTCCATTCTATACTTATTATTCTCGGCAAGATCAATATTAATTGCATAATTAAACTCCGAACTATCCGATAATGGTATATATAACTCGGTTATTGATGTGTTATGTTCTTTATTATAATTGAATGGAAATTCTTTATTATTTACAAAGATTTTATCATTCCTAAATATCCATATCCTAAATCAATTTTTTAAAAATCCCCTCCCCAATAATATTTTATAAGAATCGGAAAACTCTTTAATATAAAATTTCTCATCGAACGGACAGAGTTGGATGCGGTTAATACCTGGATACGCTTGATTTGGCTATCACACGCCAATCCCCAGATTTGGCAGCCATACCTCCAGATCGGTGCACGTACTTGATTGTACACTGTCAATTTGTTTGACAGTGATAATTTGCTTAGGGAGTTAAGGAGCCAAAAGTGTTTGGCCGCTGCAGCCCGTATGCGCATTCTCAGTGCCGTGACGTGCTTGGAGAAGGTGAGCCTGCGGTCCAGGGTTAACCCAAGGTATTTGGCCGAATTGGCCACCATCACAGGCTCATCCTCTAGCGTGATGGCAGGTGGAGTTTGTCGCCTCAGGGTGAAACAGACATTTACTGTCTTGCTGCTATTTATGCCAATATTCCACCGCCTCGCCCATTGCGCAAACGTAGTAGCATACTCTTGCATCTTGCTGGCTGCGTCAAATTCACAGGTGGACCTGTATGTGACGCAAACGTCATCTGGGAAGGTAGCCAGCATCATAGGGAGGCTGTCATCTGGCTGCGGCATGTCACTGCTAAACAGGCAGTACAGGAGGAGCCCCAGGACATGATCGGCCGGTAGGACGCGGGGTCCCTTTCTGGCTTGCCAGGTTTGTTGATCATGGAGATTATCCCGAGCTTCCACTGAGAGGGGAAGTATTGCAGCCTCACGATTGCGTTAAAAACCAACGCAATGTAGAGTATCGCGCGACTGGGCAATGCCTTTAATGTGGCGTTGCAATGGCATCATGTCCTGGTGCTCTGTTGATGTTTTGTCGGCCAATAGTTTCAGAGATCTCATTAGGGGTAAACGGTCTGATTGGCAGGTCCATCTGAAGCGCATGGGTTAGGGTGTCGTGGGTCAGACTCACTTGCTCTGGGAAAGCCAAATAAAGTGGCTGGAAGCGCTCGGCAAGGTGCTCAGCAAATGCTTCCGCTTGCTCCATATCTGTCCGACACCACGTCCCATTGCTGTTTATTAACGGCGCCTTCCTGCTACACCTTCTTTTGATGGCGCGCGTGGCCTTCCAGAGGGAATGCGTTGCATCACATTGGGTACCAGTACTAGCCAGTTGCTCGTCGAACGTAAACGCAGCTTTATGGTCCGCCAATGAGCGGTTGAGCTCAGCCTGTGCTCTGTTCCACGCTGTTTTGTCTAGTGGATGGCGTGACCTCATCCACCTCGATCGCAGGCGGCTCTTTTCGCCGATTAGGAGCCGAATCTCATGAGTTAGCGGGATACCTGATGCTGCGGGCTTCCGGGGCGGGTTTCGAGTGGCCATTTTTGCTGCAGACTTGACTTTGTCCGTAAACAAGTCAATGGCATCCTCAATGTCCCTTCCAGAGTTTCTCTCCATGTTGAGGTGCAGCGAATGATCCAGTTGGCTCTGGAATACCTCTACATTGCTTCGCCTTGCAATTAACCTCTCCGTCCTAGGATATGATACAGCTGCTGCATCTAGCATGATGATTAGCGGCAGATGGTCGGAGCTGAGCTCAACAACAGACCGTATATCGGCATGTATTCCAAGGATGCCACTAGTAATGGCGAAATCAATTAATCCTGGAGTGCCTCGGTTGCCAAAAGGATATCGTGTGGGGCCACCTGTCGCTAAACAGCTCACCTCCGTGCACAAGGCAATGTTCGCAAGCGCACGACCTCGTTGGTTGCACCTACCCGCGCCCCAAAGCCAGTGGGATGCGTTCCAGTCACCTGCAACAATGTACTTCGGGCAATTATCCTTCAGAATGCAGTCGAACTCGTCGGTAGTCCATGTAAATCCTGGGGGACAGGACTTGCTATGGACGCGAGCTGCACCTTGTCGGTGGTTACGGATCTATTCGGAATATGTACTAGGCTGGACTTAACCAGGACTGCTGCTCCTCCTTTAGCGTTGCCTCATCTAGGGTCGTTGGCAGTATAGGCTTCAAACCCAAACAGCTTCGGATAGCCAGTGCCTCGGCAGTGTGTCTTGCTGAGCAGCAAGACATCGATGTTATGTCGCCGCACGAAGCAGTCAAGCTCGAGCAGCTTCGTGGAGACGCCATTGGCGTTCCACACTAAGATGCGCAGCGGCATCATTTATGAGCCTGCTGCTTTTGAAGAGCAGTGAGCAAATTGATTATTTGCCCCTGCTGCTGTGTCTGTTGCTGTTGCTGCTTTAGCATCATCATCATTAGCTCCATCTGCTTTTCTTGGAGCGAACGAAGAGAATTGATGCTATTGATCAGCGACTGAAGCATGGCTTCGGTACTGCAGCTTTCTTCAACTGGGCGCTGCTCTAGGTCACGGCGGTTACTGGGTCTGCTGCGGCTTCTGTCGTTACGCTGCTAATGGACGGGTTGCTTTTGCTCATTCATAGTTTGGACGCTGTCTTTCGTTATGTCAGCGTAGGAGATGCTACTTCTTTGAATAGCCGCCTGCCTGCCAAAGAGGGGTTGTGGTTCCGGGCGTTTATTGGTACCACTTCTAGATCCCACACCGCGCTTAGGCCTGGAGCGTTGGAGATACAACTGGTGCTTGGAGCAGCCAGAATAGTTGGCAGGGTGCTGCTCACCACAATTGCAGCATGTGCACGGTTCATTGCGTGGCCGAGTGCAGTTGTTCGCCTGGTGCTCTTCAGCACATTTTACGCAGACATGCGCTTTGCGGCAGTATTTCGCCGAGTGTCCAAATTGTTGGCAACGGTCGCATTGCACAATGGCGGTACGCTTGCGGAGGGGTTCCACAGCAACTCGCATATGGCACAGAGTCCTCACCTCTAGGACATCTTTGTTGTTAGGCGCAGCAGCGATGTTCACGAAGAACATATTAGTCGGTGCCGCTGGGGGGCAGCCTGGCTCACTGCGGCGCTGAGGCGTGTGGGCGTTGATCAACTCGTGGCCCAGCTTGGCTAGTCCTCTTTAATTTGGCTGTGCATCGTGCTGTGATGCAGTCCTTTGACGCATACTCGATAAGGTCGCTCCTCCTTGAGCTGATAGCAGTGGAATTCGTACTGCTTTTCCTCAAGCCACCTGATGATGCAACGAAAGGTGTTTGCGTCGGTTGCATAAAGACGCAGGACTCCTCCCATTAATGCACGGAACTCAACCTTGTTCACGTCTACAAAGGAGTTGATACTTTCCATCAGCAGGTTGATATTAGATACGCCTTCCATAACTATTGGCGGGGGCTTGGGCTGCACTTTCTCAGCAGTGCACTTTGCTGTCGCTGATCACTCAGCTCGGTGGGGAGTTGGGCGAGTGGATTAAACTGATTCATGTTACCACTGTACGTCGTTTTCGCATTTCCATCTAGAGTGATTCGTTTTCTCTCAATTTTGGGAGATCCGCCTGGAGGTATGCTCCGCTTGATGGTTTGAAAGCGCTGCGGAGCCTCAGTGGCTGGGACTTGGGCGCGTAACGTAGCGCCAGATTCAGGAATTGTTGCTGAGGATCTTCCTGCAGTAAGTCTCATTTCACTACCTGATGGTAAACCGACGGTTTCTCTAAGCGCCTCGCCAATGGAAAGCTTATTCCTAATGATTGCGGAATCCGCTTTTTGAGTTTTCTGAACGAGTCCAGACTTCATTGCAACCAGAAGTATGCAATGGATATTCTAAGATCAAAGATCTTAGCCGAGGCTTTAACCTTGGTATGGAGATTTCGTGGATTTGAGATTTGTGGATTAGAGCTTTGGTCAAAAACAGGTGTTTTGCATGTGCTAGCCGGCAAGGGCCAGCCGGCAGGTGCTAACCGGCAAGTGCCAGCCGGCAAGGGCCAGCCGGCAAGGGCCAGCCAGCACTTCGTATGCGCGTGTGAACACTTTAAAGTGACTTCTTGTATCACTAAGCACAGTTTGTGGCACTTTTGTGGACTTGTCTATAGTTCCAACCCAGTAAATTTATATTTTACCGCGGACGTTAGCAATACGCGTGCGACTCACTACGATGATCGCGGGGCAATTATTTTATTTGTATAATTTTTTTTTTTTTTTTATTATATTAATGGACGAGCCCGTGTCTAAAATTCCCCTTAATTTATTATCTCCTACTTTAACTTTTATGTGTGTTGGAGCTCGTTCAAGCCCTGTAGAATATTTTCTTGAATAGTTTCCGTTTCCATTCTTATATTTCCACTAGTGTTGTTTCTTGGTCTTTTATACGCTGGATTCGGTGAGTCATTAGTGTTAGATCTATTCTGATTAGACATAGGATTTTGTCTTCTTCCCTGTTCTAATCTCTCCCTGGTTTCTTGATAATTTAACTGATTCGTATCTGAATTCCTTTGATATTGGTTTCCTTGAGCATGAGAATTCTGATGATAGGTTGGGTAATAATTTCTATGAATTGCAAACGAACCCCTATTATTTTTCTTGTATCCTCTTTTTTATAATTTTGATATTGTTTTCTTTCTGCCGGATTTTTATAAACTCCCTCTATTTCTGTAGCTTCAATTAAATCTTCAATCGTTTTAATACTATGTTTCGACAAAATGTTAATTAGTGGATCTGGCAATTTCTTTTTTTTTACACGAGATATAGTTAACTTAAGGACTCTTGTATAAAAACTTGAGCTAGCTTGGTCGTTTTCTAATATAACTATAGATTTATCGTCGAGTTCTTCGACGAACTTACGTAAATTTTCTTTAAATTCGACGCAACTTATATTGGTGACTAATTCTTCATAGCTGGTTTTCGTTGAATATCTTTTAATAAGAGCTGTTCTCAATTCTACCCAATTGTTGGGGTTGCTTCTTTTCGCCGTCCTCCTCGCATCTCCGACTATAAGGTTCGAAATTAAGTGTCTTTTATGTCCCAAATCGGATGTAGGATATAGGCCCAGGATGTATTAGATATTATATAGATGTATATAGCCATATATATATCGGATCTTTTAAAGGTTAACCCGGTACTTTCACCAGGCGCCGATGGAGTACCAGGCTGTGTGCTAACGAATTTCTCCGAGTCATTGTGCAAACAAAATGTTCAGCAAATCCAAAAATTAGTGCCCCTAAAATGCAAAACCTCTGTAGTTGAATCATTTGTCCATGCCAGCATGGTTTTATAAAGCGTTGCTCCACCACCACCAAGTTGTTGGAACTGACATCATTTGTAATTGATGGCTTCCAAAATGGTCTTTAAACAGATGTTATCTACACTGACTTTTGTAAAGCATTTGACTCAGTAAAGCACTTACTCCTTTTGAGAAAACTCGAGCTTTTGGGATTTCCGGTTCCCCTTCTTACGTGGATTTCCAGCTACCTTTCTGGAAGATCCCAACGCGTACTATCCTATCCAGGCTACATATAATTTGTCTATGGGACTGACCTAGAACGATTAACTCAGGTTTTCGACCCAGGTGTCCTATTAGACTTCAAGCTTCAATTTATTGACCAAGCACACCCTTGGCTTTATTAAAAGATGGTCGAAAGAATTTAGCGACCCTTATATAATTAAAACTCTCTACATATCTTTAGTTCGTCTGATTCTTGAATACGGGTTATGAGTCTGGAGTCCCCAATATGAGGTTCATCAAGATCGTTTGAATCTGTACAGAAGAACTTTCTCCTTTTTTCTCTTAGGGGTCTAAACTGGAATGCAAGTAAACAACTCCAGTCGTATCGTAGTAGATTTCTCTTGATGAACTTACTATCGTTACTAAATCGTAGGACTACAGCCAGCATAGTTTGCATTAATAACCTAATCCATTCACGGTCCTTTTAGGGCATGACCCTTTCAGGATATGTTCAGACTGCAATAAACTCTATCGAATTATATCTCAGAACTCTTGCATGAAATCTTATATTCTTTTCTACTTAAGGGAGCAACAATGTAACTCTTCCTCGTGACCTTTTTAAAGTAATTATTCCTCGTCTCGGATATATCTCAGCGATTCAAGCCGTACGATAAACTGCAGCGCCCCTGGTCGGGAGCTGTAGTGGTAGCCTCTCGAAAAATAACATAAACAAAAGTGCTTTGATCTTTTTGAAATTGTGCACGACTATTACTGACTATGATTACTCCGAAAAGCTGGATTGTTTATGGATATGATTTGTACATAGGTCGTCCTATTTCCTACCCTTGCAGAGGGTAGTTTAATTTTGGTCAGAAGTGTGCAACGCAGTAAAGGAGACGTCTCTGACCCTATGAAGTGTATATGTATATTCTGGATCAGGAATACCTCCTGAGTCGATATAAGCATGTCCGTCTGTGTGTGTTTTTACGCAAGTTTTTGACTTATCGTCTTCAAACTTTGCACACATCCTTATTTCCTTTGCACGCCGACTATATCCTATATTTGCCATATAACTGATCGAAATATATATATCGAAAAAGCCACAACTTTCGTGTTTTTGAGTGTAGAAGGTTCGAGCTTACTATACAATTCAATTTACATGAATCAAAGTTTCGGCTAAGTACCGGCGAACTTCATCCGATATTTGCTGTATCTTTAAGCAATAGAAGTCGCTATGTCACTGCAAGGTCCGATCGCTTAGTTATGTGACAGCTTTGGGATATAGTCGGCCAATCCGTAAAAAAAAAATTATAAAATTTTATATATGGGCTTAAATCCTCAAAGCAAATTAAAATTTGTATCTTTCAAAGCAACGAAATAATTACACTTATGAACGTTCCGGCAGTTTCAATATATACTTATGTATGTATACTGCGTGCAAAGGAAAGCATGGTGTGTGCAAACTTTGAAGTTGATAGCATTAAAAATGACTAGTCTCTTATTTTTAAAGATATTCGCGTAAAAACAAACGGACATGCTTACATTGATTTAATAGTTTTTCTGATCCAAAATATGTATACATATATCGGAGATGTCTCCTTCACTGCGGTGCACTTCTGACCAATATTATAATACCCTTTGCAAAAAGGTAAAATCAAAAAAAAATTAATTAAAATAATAATTACGTTGTTTAATATAATGAAAGTCCCATGGTAATAAAGTAATTTATAAACTTAATGGATAACCAAACTTATTTTATTTTTAACTCCAATTATTTGCTTTTTATTTATAGGTATTATTGATAGCACCGTCAGTGAAAATCGCGAAGTGGTTGCTGTAACGGGTGATGGAACAAACGATGGTCCAGCTCTTAAAAAAGCCGATGTTGGCTTCGCTATGGGAATCGCCGGGACAGACGTAGCAAAGGAAGCGTCAGACATTATATTAACCGATGATAACTTTAGTAGCATTGTTAAAGCTGTAATGTGGGGACGGAATGTTTATGACTCCATAGCAAAGTTTTTGCAGTTTCAGTTAACGGTTAATGTTGTAGCTGTAATCGTAGCATTTATAGGAGCGTGTGCGGTGCAGGATTCACCCCTTAAGGTAAGTTATATTTCATTAAATTTCAATTTCATTTTCTGAAAGTTACAAATTTAAAGGCAGTGCAAATGTTATGGGTCAATCTAATAATGGATACATTGGCATCGCTTGCATTAGCAACTGAGTTACCAACTCCAGATCTTTTGCTGCGAAAGCCATACGGCCGTACCAAACCTTTGATTTCACGTACAATGATGAAAAACATACTTGGACAAGCACTTTACCAGTTGGTAATAATATTTGGGCTATTGTTTGTCGGTAAGTTTCTATTGAAAACAAAATTTGGCGTCATATAACTATTTAATGGATTGCAGGAGATTTAATACTTGATATCGAATCTGGACGCGGACAAGAGCTCAATTCAGGACCAACACAGCATTTTACAATTATATTCAACACATTTGTGATGATGACTTTGTTTAATGAAATAAACGCTAGAAAAATTCATGGTCAACGAAATGTCATTGAAGGATTATTTACAAATCCCATATTCTATACAATATGGATATTTACTATGATATCACAGGTAGTACTCTATTTTAACATTAAAATTTGTGGAGTAAACTGTTGTTTAACCTTTAGGTATTGATAATTCAATATGGAAAAATGGCGTTTTCCACAAAAGCTTTAACTCTGGATCAATGGCTTTGGTGCATATTTTTCGGAATTGGTACACTTGTATGGGGGCAGCTTATTACATCTGTACCTACAAGAAAATTACCCAAAATACTATCGTAAGTAAATTCTACATGTTATCATGCTTATAAAATGGAAGCTGCTTTTAAATAGATATTGCCAAAATCAAAAGTAATCAAACTTATTTTACATATTAAATAAAAATACTAAGTTGTACACATATAATTATATATATTATTAGTATTAATATTATCATTAGATTTATTGAAATTTCTGCAAAAATTTATTTGGAAATAATTTTGATTTTATTTGTGTATTATAATTAGTATGTTACCTAATAAAAAAAAAGTCACATGATGAGTGTAAGCATAAATTTATAAAAAATAATATAAGTCAAGGACTTAAAATGCATATATAGGTAAGCATATTTGAAGTATATGAATATAAAATTTTATTAAGTAAATGTAAGTGAATGGATGGAACAGTATATAAAAGTAGTATGTAGAAGTAGAAGTATATAAAAGACATTTTAAATTAAGGTTTATTTTGACCCAGTTTTGTTAAATAAATTTGATTATAAATTTATTTTATAAATTTATAATATAAATTATTATAAATTATTATAATATAAATTATTATAAATTTATGATTATAAATTTATCCCCTTCTACAAACAAAAACATTAAAGTTGTGACTTTTTCATCGTTTAGTTATATGACATCTATTGTGTTTTAATTGAAGCTGACAGAAGCTCTCCTTTGCCGACTATTTGAACAAAGTCCAGTTGTAGACTAAAGCCAAAGACAAGTTTTTTATTGTTGTTGTATAATATAAGGTTGGCAAAAAAGTCTTGCGGTATTTCCGATAGATGTCTTTGCAAGCGTGTTGTTCTTGTTCTATTTATCGAATCGGTTCATGCTATACCTTTTTGGAAAGCTATTTTCCCGCGCTAGCACGTGTTTCGTTCGTGAGTTATAGCGTCACAAACAGAGAGCAAAATAAAGAGAAAATACGGCATATTTTACAGTACTACTTCGATAAAGGCAAAAATGCAACTCATGCTGCCAATAAAATTTGTGCAGCTTATGGACCCGATACAGTTTCCATTTTCACCGCACAACGATGGTTTCAACGTTTTCGTTCTGGTGCAGAGGTGGTCGAAGATGCGCCACGGTCCGGAAGGCCTGTCGTCGAAAATTGCGATAAAATCGCTGAATTGATCGAAAGAGATCGGCATAGTAGCAGCCGTAGCATCGGCCAAGAGCTGGGCATGAGTCATCAAACCGTTTTAAACCATTTAAAGAAGCTTGGATTAAAAAAAAAGCTAGATGTATGGGTGCCACAAGACTTGACGCAAAAAAACATTTTTGACCGTATGGATGCATGCGAATCGCTTTTGAATCGCAACAAAATCGACCCGTTTTTGAAGCGGATGGTGACTGGCGATGAAAAGTGGATCACTTACGATAACGTGAAGCGCAAACGGTCGTGGTCGAAAAGCGGTGAAGCTGCCCAGACGGTGGCCAAGCTTGAATTCACGGCCAGGAAGGTTCTTCTGTGTGTTTGGTGAGATTGGCAGGGAATCATCCACTATGAGCTTCTCTCCTATGGCCAAACGCTCAATTCGGACCTGTACTGCCAACAACTGGACCACTTGAATGCAGCACTCAAGCAGAAGAGGCCATCTTTGATCAACAGAGGCCGAATTGTCTTCCATCGGGACAATGCCAGGCCACACACATCTTTTGTGACGCGCCAGAAGCTCCGGGAGCTCGGATGGGAGGTTCTTTTGCATCCACCGTATAGTCCAGATCTCGCACCAAGTGATTACCATCTATTTCTGTCCATGGCCAACGAGCTTGGTAGTTGGAAGTTGGCCACAAGAGAGTCCTGTGAAAATTGGCTCTCCGAGTTTTTTGCCAATAGGGAAGCGAGCTTCTATAAGAGGGGCATTATGAAGTTGGCATCTCGTTGGGAACTTGTCATCGAACAAAACGGCGCATATTTGATCGCATTATTATAACCAATTTTATGAACAATTGAAAATTCAATAAAAATACCGCAAGACTTTTTTGCCAACCTTATATATATATATATCGTATCTTTTAAAGGTTAACCCAGTACTTTCACCAGGTGCCGATGGAGTTCCAGGCTGTGTGCTAACGAATTTCTCCGAGTCATTGTGCAAACCTCTTTTAAAACTTTTCACGTTACCTTCCTCATATGTAATTGTTTAAAAAGGGGAAAAATCTGATGCTACCAATTATAGAGGCATCTCTAAATTTTCAGCAAATCCAAAAATTATTGCCCCTAATCTGCAAAATCTCTGTAGTTTAATCATTTGTCCATGCCAGCATGGTTTTATTAAGCGTCGCTCCACCACCACCAAGTTGTTGGAACTGACATCATTTGTAATTCCAAAATGTTCTTTTGACAGATGTTATCTGCACTGACTTTTGTAAAGCATTTGACTTAATCCTTTTGAGAAAACTCTAACTTTTGGGATTTCCGGTTCCCCTTCTTACGTGGATTTTCAGCTACCTTTCTGGAAGATCCCAACGCGTCCTTTTTGAAGATGTATTCTCCTGCCTAGTCCGAAGCCACTCGGGCCTTTACTTTTTACATGTACCAGAAATGACTTGGCTTTTGCTTTCCTGTACTCTCGTGTACTCGTGTACGCAGATGACGAAAAGCTTTGTATTCAGGTGTCCTATTAGACTTCAAGCTCAAATTTATTGACCAAGCACACCCTTGGCTTTATTAAAAGAATTTTACGACCCTTATATATCTAAAACTCTATGCATATCATTAGTTCGTCCGTTTCTTGAGTTCGGTTCATGTGTCTGGAGTCCCTAATATAGCTTTTTTAAAAAGCTAAGAATTTTTAGCTTTCAGGGTGTTATGTTCTAGCTACAATAACTTCTATCCAATTATTTCTCAGAACTCTTGCATGAAATCTTCTATTCTTTCCTACCTTTAAGAGCAACAATGTAACTCTTCCTCGTGACCATTCTAAAACACTTATTCTTCGTCTCGGATTTATCTCCGCAATTTAAGCTGTACGATAAAAGGCAGCGCCCTCGGTCGGTTGAGCGGGCCACGCGAACTATATACATGGTTTAATCTATATATATAAAATCTAAACCCGTTTTCCGTTGTCACGACATAACATGAAAACGGCTTCACCGATTTACCTGATTTTTTTATTTTTGTAGTGTTTTAATACTCTGTACAAGGTTCTTACGGAATCTCTCAGAAAGATTGAAAAATATACATTTAATTTTGCACATTTACTAATCTATATATATATATAAAAATGAAACCCTACTGTTCTTCACTTGGCCGTACATTTGGAAAATGGTCAATGAGTGTATTTTACAGATGCAAACGTATTACAACGAGTTGAGAGGTCAACTCGGGGTCGATGGCGGGTCCTGGTCGCGACTTCGTCAGATTTGAAGTGGCAAGCCAAAAACCAAGAGCAAGCCAAGTAGAGAGACTGCCGATTATTTATAGTTGAGAAACTTCTTTACGTTCGGAATTTTAAATTTAAATTGAGTTAAATGTGGACCAGGAGCCGGGGCAGAAACCGGGGTCAGAAGCTAGTAATATATATAATATATATATATATGCACTTTATTATTATACCCTTGTTATAATATATGTTTGTACTTTGTATAGATTCCAATTTTTTTTTTATGAAATCATTAAAGTTGGAGCACTTCTTGAAATACACAGATCAAGTTGGTTTAAGAAGTGTCATTTTTCTGCACTCTGTCAGAGAAACTATTTCTATTGTCAATATGTGCCTAAAAACAAAATTAATTTAGATCGGACTATTTTTTATACCTTTGCAGAGGGTATTATAATTTTGGTCAGAAGTGTGCAACGCAGTGAAGGAGACATCTAGGACCCCATTAAGTATATATATTATGGATCAGGATCACCTCCTAAGTTGATATAAGCATGTCCGTCTGTCTGTTTCTACGAAAACTAGTCTCTCAGTTTTTGAGCTATCGTCTTGAAACTTTGCACACACCCTTCTTTTCTTTGCACGCAGTATATAAGTCGGAACGGCCGGGATCGGCCGACTATATCCTATAGGTGCCATATGATTGATCGGAAATGCAATAACTCCCATGTTATTGAATATAGAATCTTGAAATTTGCATAGGTTTTCTCTTGGGAATCGAAGCCGATCTGGAATATTTCGTACGGATCGGCCGACTATATCCTATAGCTGCCATATAACTAAACGATCGGAAATGCCACAACTTTCGTGTTTTTGGACATAGTAGCGTCGGACTTCTTTTAAAATCCATTTTATACTAATCTACGCTTGTTATGAATGTTTTTGTAAAGATCGGCTAGCTATATCCGATATTTACTATATCTTTAATGAAAAGGAACCGCTATTTAACTTCAAGGGTATATAAGCTTCGGCTCCGTCCGAAGTTAACTTTCCATTCTCGATTCAATTTTATTTAAAAGAAAAAAAAATTATTTAAAGATGCGTTTATACATTAATTTGGACTCCTAAATTTCTTTTCTGATAATAATTTGGTTTAAACTTGTGACCAACCACAAACTTTGGAGGCTATTTTCAAAGCAATGTGGATACACCGTATGCTGTTCACAATTTCAAGGCTCGAGGCTCGATACTTACAATAAACGGCTCGTATCGCGGGGAAAAGATCCAACACAGGGAATATATAGATTACACAGTTAGATTGTTGCTTGGCTAAGTAAAAAAAAATTGAAAATTTCAGCAAGCTAGTGATGAAAACGACATCCATCATAGTCCTACGATTTAGTAACGATGGTAATTTGATTAAGAAAAGTCTATACGTTGAGACGGCAGTTGTATACTTGCATCCCAGTTTAGACCCCTAAACTATACTTCATACATTGCTGCACATAAATAAACAAACGATTAATTCTCAAATATATTTTATATTTAAAAGAAAAAAAAATGAAAATGAAGTCTTCTACTACAAATAACAAGAAATACGCGAAGCAAATTTGACCCTTTATATACATAACATAAATTTTTCTCAAAAGGAGTGAGTGGTTTACAAAGTCAAAAACTACTAAAGTCAGTGACGTTGTGTCAGTATGACGTTTCAAGGCTATTTTGGAAGCCATCAATCACAAATGATGTCAGGGTCAACAAGTTGGTGATGGTGGAGCGACGCCTAATAAAACCATGCTGGTATGGAGAAATGATTGAGCTACAGGGTTGTTGCATATGAGAAATTATTATATTTTCGCAAGCTTTGGAATTGCTGATAATTGGAAGCATTGAATTTTTTCCCTTTTTTATGCAGGCGAATTATAAAGGATTCCTTCCACATATGGGGAAATATCGACGTTTGTAGAGATAAAGTGAAAAGCTTTGAAAGAAGTTTTTTCAATGACTCGGCGCAATTCCTTAGCACACAGCCTGGTACTCCATCGGGACCTGGTAAAAGTACCGGTTTAACCTTTAAAAGATTCGATAACAATCTGCGGTAGGAGATAGATGGAACAAAAATAAGATTGGCTGAATGAATTTCATATATGTAGGGCTGATCAAAAATAGTACAAGGCGAATACGTTGTTTAAAAATTTTTTCGAATAGATCTGCAATGGCCTGATCCGTATTCGCAGAAGAAGCTTTAAACGACAGCGTCTCGCTTACGCGTGTGCACTCATATATTTGGTGGTAAATTAGCATAGCTTTGCTCGACTATTTGTTGTTGTTGTTGTTTTCTCTTTTCCATTTTAGAGTTCCTTATCTCTAAGACTAACCCAAGTCTAACTCTTATACTAAACTTACAAACCGCTATCTTGTTCTTCAAGGTATTAAAGAAAATATTATAATAAAAAATTATAAAATGGAATTCAAAGTAGTCTATTTAAGTATAAAAGTAGCACTATTAAGTCTTGCAACAAGACTATAACTTCATCCCAGCCAAGCCTTCCTTGTTGGCTGTTTGACAACATGGTACATGCCAAATGTGCAGATTTCGCGGCCTCACTGTCGGACGGAGTGTCTCGGAGCTCTGGCTTGCACTATTGTTGCAGTGACAGTCGTGCCGTGCAGAGCGAGATGAGAGCGTTCATGCGGCACACAAGGAACGTATTTAATAAATTGAAAGCGGGTTTTCGTAAAATCAGCGATCAATTCAATAGCTTGATTCTCAATTTAGTAATCTACAGGTACTAATTGAGTCTCCGAAGCGCAAAAAATCTACCCTAGCTAAGCCGTGTGCACCAGCTAATCTTCTGCCCGCACTGCCGACCATCACTCAACCCCTGATCACCCTGACAACTCCAAGAGCCAGGTCTGATAAAAATTCGGATACCGAATGCGTCAGTGATCGTGTGCAACTTTCTGACTTGTCCCCTATGGCATCACTAGCAGTGACGCCACAGCACCAATTGCTGCATATCCCAATAAAATTGCTGCATACCCCGGTACCGACTGGTATCGCCGTTTTACAAGATGCGAGACCAAAGCCCCTAACGGTTATTCCATCAACAAAACAAATATTTGTTTCACGGCTTGCCCCTGACACCTCAGAGATCGATATCTCGGCTTATATCAAAGCCAAATTTGGCATTTCCGATCGTTCAGTTATATGGCTTAGATTTCCATAAAAGGGAAATCTATCTTCAAAAACGTCGAAGTGATAGCATTTCCGATCAATCAGTTATGTGGCAACTATTGGATATAGTCGGCCGATCCGTATGAACTTCTCTAGATCGGCTTAGATTGCCACAAAAGAGAATCTGTGCGAGTTTCTATCTTCAATAACATGGAAGTTATAGAATTTCCAATCAATCAGTTATATGGCAGCTATAGGATATATAGGAAAGAATGGTGTGTGCAAAGTTTCAAGACGATAGCTCAAAAAATGAGAGACTACTTTGTGTAGAAACAGACAGACGGACATGCTTATATCGACTCAAGAGTTGATCACAGTTGGTCCTGGATGTCTCCTTCACTGCGTTGCACACTTCCGACCAAAATTATAATACCCTTTGCAAGGGTATAAAAAGACCAAGCCTGTGGGAGTCAAGCTCCCCAAAGCTACACCAACTGACCAACCTACTTCTTCGTTAAAAAACTAACAAACTCCATTACTCTTACCTATCAGAATACTAGGGGCCTTCGTAGTAAGCTCTCTAGGCTTTTCATAGGCTCTGATAGCTTTTTCTTCACATCTCAGGTTATTGTCTTTAGTAAAACCTGATTTAAGCCAGAGATCCTCAGCTCCGAAATTTTCCCAGATAGCTACACCACTTTTAGACGCGACCGACCTCTCCAAATGGGGGGAGGTCTACTAATAAAGCCAAGTGGGTGCTTGGCTTCATTAAAAGATTGTCAAAAGAAGTTAACGACCCTTACATAACTAAAAACTCTTTACATATCTTTAGTTCGTCCGATTCTTGAATACGGTTCATGGAGTCCCCAATATGGGATTAATCAAGACCTTATTGAATCTGTACAGAAGAACTTTCTTCTTTTTGCTCTTAGGGGTCTAAACTGGGATCCAAATATCCAACTCCCGTCTTATCGTAGTAGACTTCTCTTAATGAACTTACTATCGTTACTAAATCGTTGGACTATGCTGGCTGTAGTTTTCATCAATAAACTTATCAATTGTAAAATCGACAGCCAGCACCAATCAGGTCTGTTAAAATTAAACGATCCTTTGAGGGTCTCTCGAACTTTCTTTCTCTTATTTCTTAGCTTTTGTAGGTCAACATATGCCCAGCATGACCCTTTCGGGGTTTTATGTTATGATAACAATAACCTCTATCCAATTATCTCACAGAATTCTTGCATGAAATCTTCTATTGTTTCCTACTTAAGAAAGCAAAAATGTAACTCTTCCCCGTGACCTTTTTAAAATACTTATTCCTCGTCTCGGATTTATCCGTACGATAAACGGAAGCGCTCATTGGTCGGTTGGGTGGAAGGTGGGCTGTACGTATGCAGTGTGAGCCGCGGAAAAAAAAATAAATAGAATAACATCAATCAATCATCAATCAAATCAAATTACAAATATGAACATATAAATTTACATTAAAACACATTTTAATGACACTATTTATATACTGGCAGACACAATTTCAAGCCAAGATAGAAGCATAATACGCCGTTTCTCAGAAAAATTAATGAACAGAGCAAAGACACTAAAGAAAATCTTATTTAATGACCAAATGAGAACATTAAAATATATAGAAGAAAAAATTAAACTATATTCATGAAAAAAAAACAATGTATACTTACCTGAGATATTCTTAAAAGATAAAATAAATAAACTTGAAATTGACTTCATTAAAATAAATTTATTAGAAATGGGTATTTTGAAATAAAAAAATGGTCCTATTCTTATGGCAATCAAGCTAACTAAAAATTATATTAAAGCAGATATCAAATCAATCACCCCAATACCAAATGTAAACCATATTGAAATCGATCAAGAAAATCTACTTGCTACATAAATAAATAGTAAAACATGAACATAAAGAAAATGTAATTTTAAAAGAAAATATAAATTTAAATTTAATAACAAACTCAACATAGAGCAAATATATAAAGAAATAATAGTCGTAAGGAACGCAAAAACCGAAAAATTTAAACAAAATTGCGACCTAAGAGAAATAACACTTAATGGAAATTACCTAGTATAAATACATAACATAAAAAAACAGTCATAAATTCTAGCGGTGGAGGAGTTATACAATTGTCACCACTAACCCTCTATCCAGCCCCTGATAGTAAGATATCCAGACAACTTTTATTGATGCCAACGTTGCAATCTAAATTATTGTAAACAATACTGGACCATTAGAAATTATAAAACACAGGATTCCAATAATGAATATGCAAAGTCGGTCCAAAGATCTAAACTTAAACAAGTCATCACTTAACCACTTAAATCACACTCCCCACTTAAAACCCAAACCAGACGCTGCACTCAGAAATCAGATCACACCTAGCACTTAGATCTAAAACCCAAACCCAAAACAAAGCAACGATATATAAAACACCCATTGCAAAGTTTTAAGTTCAGTTTTTGTACCAACCAAGTGGAATCATTCACCAAAAAATAAAAGTTAAAATACTAACTAGTTTTGTATTTCACTTGGTGCATCACTCATTAAATATAACTCGTGCACCCTATAGTACACTTTCCTTTGTATTAGTTGTCCCATCTATGTATTGTATAATTTTTGGTACGACGACTGGGGTTGCTAGAATGTTTGAACAAATTTTGACAACTACATAAATGTGTATGGGTAATTGAACATTTTTGGTTGACTTTTCAACTATTTAATTAGGGAATTAGGGAATAATCAATTAAGGAATAACAAAAATATTTGTAGATTTTAGAAATTTATTTGCTTCGTAGATAACTGATACATTACCAGTTTACAAAATTAATAATATTGAGAATGTATAATGAATGTCAATATTGTTAATATTAACCCGATTTATGTTGGCTTATACATATAAGTAATTTAGTTCAATGTTATATAATATTTTCTTTTAGATGGGGTCGAGGCCATCCTGAAGAATATACAGATGCAATGAATTTGGGTGAAGAGAGATTTGATTCCATTGATTCTGATAAAAAGCCTAGAGCTGGACAAATTCTGTGGATACGGGGCCTTACTCGTTTGCAAACCCAAGTAAGTTACACAATTTTGTTGATAAAATATTTATGATATAAAATAAACGGTTAAGTGGAATTTACGTTAAGATAGATTTAAGATTGTACAATCCATATCTTTTTTTTTTTTAATTTAGTAAGAAGACCAATTTAATTTAGAAACAAATAATAGGTGATTTAATTTTATCAGATTCAAGTATTATTTAACATTTTGTAAAATTATTTTTTTTAATATCTCATGAGCGCTCATGAATAATATTGAATTTATTTTTTGGAAATTTTACAAAATGTACCAAAGAACTGAGTTTCATTTGTTAAATAGGGCATGTCGATATTTTATATCTGGTCCTGAAGTAAATGTTACGTGGAAACTTAAAACTCGGAGTATCAAAAATAACTAAACTACTTTTTTTTTAAAAAAGTTAAAAATATAATCTAACGTAACATTTATATTATTTATTTTATTATTATATACATTATTTCCTTATTAATTTTTCCACATATCGGAATAAAACCTTTTAAAATTGCATGCATTTTTTTGTAAGGCTTGGGGGATTAACTTAACAATATTGTTTCTTTAATTGAAATTTTTTTTTTTAATTTACAAGGATAAATTGCTGTAAACTTAACAAGAAAGGAAGGCTAACAATACTGCACAATAAATGGAAATAATTACAATTAGATGGATACTAACTTGCTGTTAATTGATTTGAATCCATATAGTCCTTGAATCCTTTTAGCATTCCTAAACTTGCCAAACTATATATAATAGTTATATATTATAGAGAGTATACAATTATAGACTATAGGATATAGTCGACTTATCTGACAAATTTTCGATGCTCTTTGAAATCTTTTGCTTCAAATAAAGTACTAGTTTGCACGGACTCAGGGCCCACCACCACCACAATCCAAAAATAAACAATAAAATTCGGAATACGCGTATCGTGTATCACAAAAATTAGAACAAATATTCGAACAACTTTTTGAAAAATGTAATTGAAGGTTCTTAATCTAGATTTATGGTTTTTGGTATCCCAATTCGAAATTTGTCGTCAAATGTGCATAAATGTTCAAAGTAGGTAAATCCGTTGACGTTATCGCATGTTTTTATTACGCTTTTATTACCTCAGGATGTATGTATGTAACTTTGTAACAAAATCTTTGAGCACGATTTTCAACGGTTTCTAAATGCCTAATAAACGTCTCAAGAACCGATGACAATTAAATAATTCGACAAAAAAATTTCATTATCCTTGTTAGGAACGCCGGCATTTATTTGATAGATCCTGTACGAAAAAGAGTAAGGGGTGTAATATAAATACATTACGATACGTTTCGTAATATATTTCAATGCCAGATGTCCAGCATACTAAAAAATAAAGCATACTAAAAAATAAAAAAAAAATATTTAAAAATCTAAAAAAAAATACGCTTTTATAGCAAACCGAACTAAATACTAAAAAATAATTTTTAATAACGTAGAGTTTATATTACAGTAGCAGAAGGTAAAACAATCAATCATAATTAATTACTTTAAAATAAAATTGTTATTAAGTTTAAGTTTTAAACAGAAGCTTTTAAATCAAAGCAAAATGCCGTTATGAAGAGGGCGACGAAGGCGCGTCTTGAAAGGGCACAATTGCCAGGCCAGTCGCTGCTAAGCAGCCGCCACCAAACGCCCTACTCCCTGCTTCTACGTCTGCTACAGCAAAGCATGCTGATTTTGTTGCTGTTGCGACGAAGGCGCGGCTTGAGAAGGGCAGCCGGGCCTTCGTCGCCCACTTCATAATGGCATTTTGCTCTGATTTAAATGCCAAATCTCAAACTGAAGTTCTCTTGGCCGGAGAAGCTGCAACAGCAACAAAATCAGCATGCTTTGCTGTAGCAGACGTAGAAGGCGCATCACAGATCGCGGGAGCAGGGCGTTTCGTGGCGGCTGCTTAGCAGCGACTGGCCTGGCAATTGTGCCCTCGGCAGCAGAAGTCGGATCTGATGACGAGCTGAAAGATTGGCCCGCGGCAACATGAGGATCAGGCGGCATCTTAGATAGATAGAGATGCGGCAGCGAGTTTATCCAACTTATCAGCATCCTTGGCGGGGGCAGGATTGTCTGCAGCTGGCTCGGCAGTAATCGAGATGCAAGCGGTGGTGGTAGTATCAACGATATCCGGATCAGGATCTTCTAGCTTTTTGACGGTCAACGGCAGCAGTGGTCAAAGAAGGATCTCCTCCCATTAAAAAGGGCGCGGGTATACAACGGAGCCAACACCAAAGCGGCGTGTTCATTCCTGGGTATCGGCGACCTGGTCGTCGGCAGTTGCACCAGCAAGTGAAGTTCCACCTTCACATTGCTCAAACCCGATAAGGCCCCATGCATTAGGGCGCCCCGGCGAACTACAAGACGGGGGTCGCACACCAATGCACTGTTAGCATACGTTGGCGGAATTACGAGCTTAGACATGTTGAAATGACCACTGATGACCGCTGACTGCCGTCGCACTAACTACACGATTTATTTTGCCGGCACAAGTCCCAACAATGTTATTAAAAATTATTGTCTAGTTTTAAGTTCGGTATGCTATAAAAGCGTGTTTTTTTTAACTATTATTTTAACAGATTACGTGTTTACTTACGCTTACAAATAAAGTAAATATAAAGACATTATAATATAAACATTTCACAATTGAGAAAACGGTTTTGGGGTATTGTTCTTGTAATTGTTTATTTTTATACCCTTGCAGAGGGTATTGTAATTTTGGTCAGAAGTGTGCAACGCAGTGAAGGAGACATCCAGGACCCCATAAAGTATATATATTCTGGATCAGGATCACCTCCTGAGTCGATATAAGCATGTCCGTCTGTCCGACTGTCTGTCTGTTTCAAATGAACTAGTCTCTCAGTTTTTGAGCTATCGTCTTGAAACTTTGCACATACCCTTCTTTCTTTTGCACGCAGTATATAAGTCGGAACGACCGGGATCGGCCTACTATATCATATAGCTGCCATATCACTGAACGATCGGAAATGCCACAACTTTCGTGTTTTTGGGCATAGAAGCGTCAGACTTCTTTTAAAATCCATTTTATACGAATCTAAGCTTGTTATGAATGTTTTTGTAAAGATCGGCTAACTATATCCGATATTTACTATATCTTTAATCAATAGAAGCCGCTATTTAACTGCAAGAGTATATAAGCTTTTGCTCCGTCCGAAGTTAGCTTTCCATTCTCGTTTAATTTTCGATGTAGAACAAATAATGAAGTATATTAATGAGAATGGGGCACAAATAAACGAACAATATTCAAAAATAATGTCACCAAATACAGCGGCCCTTAAAGCTTCAAATGTTGCAAGTCTGTCTATTGCGAAGCGGTGCAAACCTTTTTCTGACTACGAATTTATAAATGTTTATAAATGTATAAATAAATTTATAAATGTTTGTCAGGAAATGCTGATGTGTTTTGGCAATGAAGGTGCTGATTTCGCAAACCGCTTAGGTGCTATATCTTTGTCTAGAAACACAGTGACACATAGGCGACCTGCTTATATACCTCAACTCCATTCTTGAGAATTAAAAAATTAAAAATTGTAAATATAAGTCAGCTTATTTTAGCTAACCGCATGGTTGACAATTTTTTTAATATAAATGAGGAAATTCTTGCCATAATCCCACTTTTGGAAAATACAAGGGCTTTTGACATTTTTAATGCAAGAGATTAGCATTTGATAAAAATACCAGCAAATGAACTGCAATTTGCTCAGACCGTGCACTTACCCACATACATTACAGGACAAGAGGTGGGCTAATTCCCTTAATCACAGAAAATTAACGAACTTTCTGGAAGAATGTGAAACTGAACATAGGGATTTGATTATATGCATATACTGAGGTTAGGTGGCTCAGTAAAAGAAAATGCCTGGAGCGGTTTTTTTAAGAAAGAAATCGTATGATTTCTTTAATCGACTATGCCAACTTTTGAGTATTTGCCTAAAATGAAGTGAAGGGAATTTAATATTGATCTCGCTTTTTGTTTAGATTTCTTTGTACACCTAAATAACCTCAACACATCCCTTCAGGGGCAAAATAAGTCTATATTCGATTTAATATGTTCGGTTGATGGTTTTGTTAAAAAAATTAATATTTTTATTTTTGATTTAGATGTAAATAAATTGTTTCATTTTATAAATTTAAGACAAGTTCATGATGAATTTAAAATTTCTTCCTTTGATTTTTCACAATATATTAAATATTTTACAGTTTTAAAAATATTTTTCAAAATAGGTTTAAGAACTTTGAATGGATTAAAGAGTTTAGTCAAATATTTTATACACCCATGACGTGCAGTATATATGATCAAAATACCGGTCTTGGAACTAAAAACCAAAAATTTAGCGGGCATTGAATTTTGGAAAAAAAATTAATGAACAAAAAAATCCTTTGTTAAAAAATAAAATTTAAAAAATCTTATCAATATTTGGTAGCACCTACATTTGCGAATCTTCTTTTTCTACATTAAAATTTATCAAAACACAATATAGGAATAGATTATCTCATACTCATTTAGAAACCATTTTAAAATTTTCGTTAACAAAAATAAATATTAATATTATTATATTATTAATACTATTATTATTATTTTTTAATTATTGTATTTTGTTATTTAATTTTTAATTTTTTTGTTTATTTCTTATGTTCACATTATGAATTTTTATAATTTTCTTATGTTAACATGTTTAATATACATTTTTATGTTTCTTTGTTCTACAATTAATTCTACAATGTATTGGTGTTTTACTCTTCCAATAGGTGCGTTTGGGCACCCCTGATATAAAATATATTCGGCTGATCACGTCCGTTCGGACTCATATACTGTGTGCAAAGGAAAAAGGGTGTGTGCAAAGTTTGATGGCGATGGCTTTAAAACTGAGCAACTAGTTTTTGTAGAAACAGACAGACAGACGGGCTTTTCATAGGGTCGAACAGAGAGGGTACAAAATGGGTTCCGGGTATACAAAATAATAAAGGAATTTTATAAAATTAAATAAAATTTGAATAAATGGTGTTTGTCAAGAAGCAAGAATGGAAAGCTAAAGGAAATTTTCTTTTTAGAAATTTATGTCCGTAATGTTATAATTATGAGTGGGGATAGGAGGAAATTTTGGGTGTGTATTTGGCGATTTTGTCTGCAAATTTATTTCATTTTATGTTTTTGTGACCTGGAATCCAAAGAAGTTTAAATTTTGGGTACTAAGACATTAGTAGTGTCTTAATCGATGATGGGTAGAAGTAAGTGTGTTGAGGTACCAGCGTTTTGGTAGCAGGCAGTTTCCCAGATTCCAATAAAACAATTCGGCAATTTCACGTCAGAACTTTATTCGGGTTATTTTACAGCGGCGGAGGGTCAATGACAAGAGGTCTGCTCTTCTTCTTCTACACCCAAAAACACAAAAGTTATGACATTTTCAATCCTTTAATTATATCGCAGCTATAAGATATTGTCGGCCGATCCGTATTAAGTTTTCCACAATAGCTAAGGTCTCCGCAAAAGGAAAACATGGAATTTATAGCACACCGATAGGATATAGTCGGCCGATCCCGGCCGTTCCGACTTATATACTGCGTGAAAAGGAAAAAAACGGTATGTGCAAGGATTGAAGTCCATAGCTCAAAAACTGAGAGACTTGTTTACGTCGAAACGGACAGACAGACAGGCGGACATAGTTATATCGACTCGGAAATGTATCATTCACTACGTTGCACACTTCTGTCCAAAATTATAATAGCCTCAGCTTTTTGATGGTTTTGGCAGAGAAAATAGACGAGTAGTTTTGGTTTATTCCCATTTTTATTATGTCTTTTGTAGGAATGCCACAAAAAAATTAGTGAAGAGTTTTGGATACGTTTGCTTATATAAATGGGTAAACGTCCTTTGAAATTGAGAAACTGTTTTTAAAGATAAAGTCATTGGTTTTTTGGGTTGGAAGCAGAGAGTGAGGTCAGTGTTTATTATGATAGTGTTAAAATGCCAAGGAGAATGTCTTGGTGTGATTGTGAGAGGTTGGAGTGTATTGGTGTTTAAGGAAGTTATCAAATCTATACCGATCTTGAATGCCGATGAATATTTTGTTAACTTCAATATTTTTTAATTTTATGTATTTTTATATTATATAATTTTATATTATATATTTTTAATTTTTTAGTTATGAGGAGAGGAGAGTCCTTAGCAAAACAAATATTATTGATAATCTTAGCTTGCTAAAATTTACGGTGTTCTGTTATTTTGCTCCATTTAAGCAACCATCAAGAGATTGTTAACTGTAGTGGAGTGCAAAGCACCAAGGACTGATATAATTAAGCTATTAAGAACGGTTTTGAAATTTTTAGGTTCGTGTTTGATATATTTTCATAAATGCAAAAGTCCGTAGTCAATTTTAAAAATGACAAAAGATTTTTTTTTTATACCTTTGCAGAGGGTATTATAATTTTGGTCAGAAGTGTACAACGCAGGGAAGGTGACATCTAGGACCCCATGTATATATATTCTGGATCAGGATCACCTCCTAAGTTGATATAAGCATGTACGTCTGTCTGTCTGTTTCTACGCGAACTAGTCTCTCAGTTTTTGAGCTACCTTCTTGAAACTTTGCACACAACCTTCTTTTCTTTGCACGCAGTATATAAGTCGGAACAGCAGGGATCGGCCGACTATATCCTATAGCTGCCATATAACTAATTGATCGGAAATGCTATAACTATCATGTTATTGAAGATAGAATGAAAAGAAGAATTGCACAGGTTATCTCTTGTGGGAATCTAAGCCGATCTGAAAAATTTCATACGGATCGGCCGACTATATCCTACAGTTGCCATATAACTGAACCATAGGAAATGCCACAACTTTCGTGATTTGGGTGTAGCAGCGTCGGACTTCTTTTAAAATACATTTTATACGAATCTAAGCTTGTTATGAATGTTTTTGTAAAGATCGGCTAACTATATCCGATATTTACTATATCTTTAATCAATAGAAGCCGCTATTTAACTGCAAGGGTATATAAGCTTCGGCTCCGTCCGAAGTTAGCTTTTCTTTTGTAGTTTGTCGTGTCATCATGGAACATATTTGAGGTGCTTGTATGGAGAAGTTTGGTAGAATGTGCCCTTTTCTGAATCATTTCATTGAAACAGGCTGCTTCTCTGTTGATATAACAGTTTTTTGGAGTAATCTCAATAAAGCAGTTAGCTTTATTTTTAAAGTTGGACAAGTCGCTCTTTGATTTATAGCAGTGGTTTGAATTTAGTTGTGTTGTTTTTTTGAGTATGTGAGGTGATAAGAGTTGAGTTAAGATCGCTGGCATGAAAATAGGAGAGGTCTGTTGACAGTCAATAATGTTCATAAGATTGGATTCTGTGACGGCTTTGTTTGCGGGTATGTATGCAGAAACAATGGTTAGTTTTTAAATTGTGGCACACAATCCCAGTCGCGTCAAAGTAATTTATCAAAATAATAGTTTCGTAATTGTAGGAATTTTGCGCTTAAATGGCAGTGCCACCACAAGAGGACAGGCCATTGTTAAGAATGCAAATTGTAGTTAAAGGTGTTTACAGTAAGATTGAGGGGGTGTATTGAAAAAATGTTTCGGCTAACCAACCATAGCGAACCATATTTCGCTAAATAAAAATTAAAGTTGGTGCCCCGGTTGGCCAGGCGAGAAGTAAGTATTGAGTGAGCCGTCTAACGAAATGTCATCAGAATTTTTCGATTCGGATTAGAGATTTTAGAGCTTTTAAAATTTTCTGTTTAAATAAAAGTGCTTTAAGGGTAGTTTTAGATGTTGACCGAGGGGAAATCTTCGATGCTATGGTAAGCATCGTGCAAATGGCGTAAAAAGGTATGACAAACAAACGAATCCTATGGAACTCGTGGAAGCTGCTGCTGTGGAAGCTGTCGCAAAAAATTGTTGTGTCCATTTTCTTTGTTTGAAATGAAAAGCCTATATGGTTAGTGATTGTGCGTATGCAGTGCGAGCTGCGCGAATTCAAATGGGTTTTTAAAAAAGTCCGACCCATCTACACCTCTAAACAAAAAATTTTCACATTTCTGACTTATCAGTTGAACCAGGGTAGGACTCAAGGGTAGGGTGGTTAACAGGACTCTTGCTCAGAGTTCCAGCGTCGCCTTCTCGCTTGGCATGACAAGAGCCCAGGAAGCCTTAGACAAGGAGATAAAGGGAGGACCGGATAGCTCAGTCGGTAGAGCCCCTCGATACAAAATGTCTGCAGTATTAGACGCGGGAGAACGTATCTCCACTCCATAGACTTGATAAGCTCCTGAATGGTGGCAACGCGGTTATCGAGCTGGCTCGTCCGAATCCAAGCCAATATCACAGAAGAGTCGCACCAGCAGAAATATGTTTCATCGTGCACCTTCAACGCAGCGACCTCGGCCATCAGCCTGGCTAGCAGTTCTGCACCCGATAGATCCACCTTCGACACGGTGAGCGACTCTATTGGGGCGACGCGAGACTTGGAGCACAGCATTCAACTCTCCAACAACCACAAGCTCCGTACGCATCGATGCCAGCGTCACAAAATTCATGAACTTCGACATCTCTTACCTCATTATCCTGAGCCAAGTATGAAGCAGGCTTTGTGCCGTATGTGACGGCGTGGTGACCCCAACGTGATATGAACACGGAACCTTCCTTCACGCAACATATGTAGGGACTTGTGCCAGCTTAATAAATCGGTTCTCTAAGTGTAGTTGGTGCCGTCGGCCGTCAGCGGTCATTTCTGCATCTCCCTCCTAATTCCGCCTACGCCTGCCCACAGGGCCGTGCATTAGTGTGCGATCCCCGCTTTGTCGGGCCTTATCGCGTTTGGGCTTTGCTTTGGTGGAACTCCACTTGATCTTATCGATTCGCACAGTTCGGTCGGGCAGCTGCGGTTCCGTCCGGCAGTGCCGTTGTTTTGGACCGTCCGCTCTTCCCCGCTAATCCAAGAGCTGCCGCTACTGTGATTGACTTGTTGATTACGAAATAAAATTGGAATAAAATTTATTAACCTGACTTTTGATTTCCGCTACCAAAGACGCTTGGTAGCGCAACATTTGGTGACCCCGACGTAATACAACAAATGTTGCGCTACCAAGTTGTATTACGTCGGGGTCACCAAATGTTGCGCTACCAAGCGATCATTAATGATAAGAAATCAATTTTAATTTTTATTGCTATTAAGGGTTCACCGCGTTAATAATTTTCGCACATATATTAAACCAAAACCGAAAGGTCCACGACCGCAGTAGCTCGAAACCTAAAACAAACTCCAAGAAAGTGCATAGAAGCCCAATGCGTCCCACCAGAGCAAAGCTACCAAAGCTAACGGCTCACACAACAAACTCATTGCGCTATGCTGTGCTTATCTCCTACGCTTGGTTTGTTTACATATCTTATCTTAATTATTCGGGGCTTGCCCGGAGCCTAGCTGCTGTCCCCAACAGACAGTTATAAATAAACACTACTTAGCCATTCCAAAAAAAAAAAGTGTGTAGAATTAAACCAGAAATGTTTCTGGAAGCTTTATTTTAAATCTTTCTGTAATTATTCAAATTAAATTTTTATAATCTTTAAAATAAAATCTTTCAGAAATTTTAAAATTGAAATATTTTCGTAATCTTTCAAATGAAAGGTTTAAGAAGAATTTACAGTAAAGTATTTTAATTTATAAGTTTCTATAAATTTTAAAAGATAAAAAAAGGTGAAACCTTTAATTCAAATCATTGGTCGGAACAAAGAGAATAAAAGAACGAAAAGAGTAAGGCGGGGCCATCTGTGAAAATTGTTAATGAAAAACAATGTTTTCGGACTGAACGCTCCTATTGTATAAACTTGCACAAAATCTTCCCGAATCCGTTCAGAAATCTTTAATTGAAACCTATATAAATTTCATAAACCTTTACTAAATCTTTTAAGTGAAATTTTTTTAAGTTTCTTAACAATTTTAGAAATATTGTTCAATTGTGTAACATTTGGAATCCTTACTCTAACTTTTCAGAAACATTACAAAAAAGATTTCTGAAATCTAAAATGAGTTGTTTCTATAATATGATGTTTTGGAATTAGATGTTGATATAAGAATTGTTGTAATCTTATTGGTCGAAAGTCCTTCGTCGTGCATTGCAATGGCAAGCCGGCGAAATTTTACCGGTTTGAAAGATTCTTCAAAATATTACTATTATTCCGGTTTCATAAGCGTCAACATATCGAAAGAACAGAAAATGCGGCTTGCTTTGCAATGCAAATATTAGGTAAAGGTTACATAAATAGAGCAAGAGTTTGTGGTTTCTTAAAAGCTGTCCTCATTGGTGATGAACTCGTCCCTGATCTTTTGCAGCTTGGTGATTAGTTCTGCTACAGACACCTCGCCGTGCACCTTGTTGTCCCGGGTGCGCACGTTGACCGTGTTCGAGGACCGCTCCTTGTCACCAACCACCAGGATGAAGTTGAACTGTGCCAGCTGAGCATTACGTATCTTTTTGTTCATGGTGTCACCTGCATCGCAGTCGGCTTCGCTCATGAATCCGGCATCGTGCAGCTGATCTCGGACAGACTGGGCGTACTGGTCATAAGCAGGACCCACTGGGACCACCATCACCTCACGCCACGATCGGTTGCGGTTGTCAAAGATAAGACAATGTCCCTGGCAGTTCATGGGTTTGAGTGCGAACTTCTCCTTTTCCACCTCGAATGAGAACATGTTTTCGGCATAGTGCTGCCAGTGACCAGAGGTCATCCACAGCTTGGCGTTGTAGATGTTCGGAGAAATTACCTCCTGGAAGCCGCGCTTCCTATAATCCGCCTTGATGAAGTTCATCAGCGTGTTGTAGATGTGCGCTCCACGCGGCTGGAAGAAGCACGAGCCAGGTGACCGTTCGTGGAAGAAGAAAAGTTCTTGTTCACGTCCAATCTTGCGGTGATCTCGCTTGGCCGCCTCCTCCTGCAGCTTTTCCCACTCCTTGAGCTGCTTAGGATCTAGCCAGTCCTTGGCTAATGCCGCGAGTGACCTCGAATGGGGTGGTCTCCCAGGAAGTAGCGTCCACCTGCTTGCCATCGGGCAGCGTTACTTTAATGGCCTCGCGTGGCTTGGCCGCCAGTTCAGCCTGGTACTCTGCCTTGCACTTCTCCCAGAAGACGTTGCGCTCCTCGATGTACTTGGGCAAGGGATTGGGTTCCTTCCGACTGTCGTCCCTGTCTTCATCTTGGCTGCCTTTTGCTTATTTAGATCCAAATTATTAAGTTCTGTCACCACGTTGTCACTCATTTTTACAAAACAATTTACGGAGACTTGTTGTTGGCCGGGTGACCCCTTTATGTTGGAGAATATATCCATCCTCTTGTTTGCTATTTAATCAATGCTTAAAAAACGTGTAAAGTTACAGATTTTAGTTAAAATGCGCCGTTTTATTTGATGTTTTCCTTATCCTCTCCATTCCATTCCCTCTCTTCAAGTCCAATTTTACTCCACCATAAACAGGAACAGGTAGTAATCACTTGACGCTATATCCGGGCTGTATGGTGAATGCGATAAAACCTCCAATCCAGTCTTTCGTAGCTTCTGACGGGTCATCAACGAAGTGTGTGGTCTTGAGTTGTCATGGTGAAACATTACCCTGGGCGATGTCGAGAATGGCCAATTGCCAGCCTACCTAGATGTTTTTCATAATTTGATCAGTATTATTTATGATGTCGGTTTCACCGGCTCTAAATCATCAAAAACCAGTTCTCTACGGTTTGAATTAATAAAGTGTCGTTGCTCAAAACACCATTAATCATACAGAACGATTCTCTATCGAATTTGTTCGGGAAATAGCGAAAGTAGCGAAATCAAAAGACAAACGTGAAGGGGAAAAATGCGACAATCATGTATTAGTCGTGCTCCGGCTTTGACGAGATAAACTGGAATGATTTATCGTCCATAAGATAAGATGGTAGGCATTCTAGTGGGTTTTTAGTCTGGTTTTGGGCTTTGCTGAACACCTTGGAAAGTGGGTGTCCTGGTTGCATCTGGGAAGTTCCAACTACGATTAACCAGCATCCATTCCAAAGACATAACCTTACCGGGAGCTGTTATCAGCCGTCCCCAACTGAAGAGAATTGAAATATTACACGGAAATTTTTTTACACGTACTACTTTTCTGATCTATTTCATATATTTTATTACGATATATTTATTTGGTTATCTAAAATCTTTCCACTTGGGACAATAATTAATATAATAATATAATAATAATAATAATAATAATTAATTAACGTATTGTATTGCAAAGGTTAAATTGACCTGAGATGAAAAATTGTTTTGATTGTTGTGTTGTAGACTAGCAATTTGTGTCTTAATTGTCTAAATCAAGCTTTCTCTGGATGCTAGCGAGCCAGCTTAGCCTTCTGTCAGAGGTCATGCCATGGTATGTTGGGTTTGACGCTTCCGAAATAGCAATAGGTGGAAAGTGAAGTGGAATTTTTTGGCACAAAGTAATCTTATTCTTTATATCTTTAAAGATACAGACTCAAAATGTTGTACGAATATGAATCATAGTAAAATATAAATTCGATTTTTTATATCCTTGCAGAGAGTATTACAATTTTGGTCAGAAGTGTGAAATGCAGTAAAGGAGAGATCACCACATGAGTCGATATATGTTAAGCATGTTGGTCTGCTCGTGTATCCGTCTGTCTATTTTTACGCTATCTCTCAGTTTTTGACTTCAAACTTTGCACACACCCTTCTTTCCTTTGCACTCAGTATATAAGTCGGAACGGCCGGCATAGGCCGACTATATCCTATTGCTGCCTTAATCTGAACGATCGGAAGTGCCACAACTTTCGTGTTTTTGGGTGTAGAAGCGTCGGACTTCTTTCAAAATTATTTTTTACGAAATTAAACTTAATCTGAATGTACTTGTAGGGATCGGCCAACTTTATCCGATGTTTGTATATCTCTGAAAAATATATACCTCTATATAACGATGGAAAGAAATTAAATTTTGAAGGACCCGATGTAAATATTTAATAATTCCACGATCTACGAAAGGAGGAACATCAGTTGGATCGCCTGTATAGCTGAGTGATCTGTGTTTTGTTATGCGAGCTATTTTCTATCATGACTCCATCGAACTGCGATTTTTGTCTCCAAAAATGAATGCAGCCAAATATAAAAGCGTTTTGAAAACTTTTATTCTTAAATTTCGAAAAGGGCAATCCCCCATTCACACGACTCCGGTAATAAAGAGTTGAATTAGAACACGAAACAACGGATAATAACTTATGCGGATGAAGTTGCAATAATCTGCACAGATAAATAACCCCTGTCACCCTATCCAACCTGACAAGCAGTAACGGATAGTGTATAGTCCATTGAACATGGAAACACAATTGGTTCTAATAAAATTCCAAATTGATCCTTTTTTAACAATCACAACATTAAAAAATGTCGTTTCATTTTAATATTTCACGATTTTGAAACATTTTAGAAACACCTCTGAAGTATTTAATAGTGCGAAAGATTTAAAAATTACTAAATCATTTCAAAAACAATTTGCAACCTTACTGAAACAATATTACATATTCACTTCTGAAATCTACAGTATGTTTCAGATTCCTGTTGTTTCACTAAACATTTAAAACAAGAATGTGAAGCTTACTTTGGTCGGAGCCGAAGTTTATAGTTTATTCCCATGGTTTAGTTATATGGCAACTTTTATACTGCGTGCAAAAGAAAGAAGGGTGTATGCAAAGTTTCAGAGACTATTTTGCATAGAAACATAGACTCAGGAAGTGATCCTGATCCAGAACATATATATTTTATAGGGTCCTAGATTTCTCCTTACTCCGTTGCAAACTTCTAACCAAAATTATAAAACCCTCTTCAAGGGTATAAAAATGTATGTTTTACTTTAAATTATATCAAACGTTATTTTTATAAGAAGTCCAAATATACAATTTATTTTATGAAAGAAATACCAAATGCTATTATTAACCATAATTTTCCCTGAGCAGTGATTAAACCGGGCAGTTCCTAGACGTATAAGTTTGAGGGCACCCTACTGTTTACAATACTTTGCTAGCCAGACCTTGTTTATCAAACAGCTTATCCAGCCATCCGTTGCAAGGGATGTTATTTAAGTTGGCGATGTTGCCCATTTGCTTGCCCAACAGTTTAGTCAAGGTGGTAAGTTGACTGAAAGAGTCAGTCCCAGTTGTCATCCCAGTTGTGTATCCTAAGAGCCAATAGTAGGTCTTGATGAACCCCATATTTAAGACTTCATACACATTAACTCTTATGTAGATTCGGACGAACTAAAAATATATATAAAGAGTTAGTTATGTAAGGGTCGTTAAATTCTTTTGACCATATTTTAATGAAGCCAAGCACACACACCAATTTGAAGATTAAAGTCTAATAGAACACCTAGTTTGTTAACCTAACTTAATCCTTCTAGGACAGGCCCATAGCGATAAGCGGTAAAAATACATTTGCCAAACACAAATTTTGTAACTTGTTAACTAAAGTCCATTGTCGGGCTGAAGTTTGCATTCGGCAAAAAACGATTTGTATTGAATACAAAGATTAACATGCGTTTATGAGTACATGAGAGAATAAGTCAAGTCAAACAACTCCTGTTTTAAGGCTATTTTGGAAGCCTTCAATAACAAATGAAGACAACTTTAACAAATTGGTGGTGGTGGAGCGGCGACTTATGAAGCCATTCTTGTAAGAAGAATCTATGTGTGCCGTGGAAATATCCGTCCATTACAGACAATCCTTCTTGGATTAATCTTAAACTATTAAAAATAAGCAAAATTTAAAAGAACGGGCTGTAGACGACCCTTATATAACTAGATATGTATAAATCATCTGATTCTAGAGTATGGTTCATGTGTCTAAAGTCCCCAATATGGGGTTCATCAAGACCGCATTAAATTAGTAAATTAGGCACTAAACTGGGATGAAAGTATCCAACTCCCGTCTTGTCCTAGACTTCGCCTATTCAACCTACGAACTCGTTTCTAAGCCGTCCGACTATGCTGGGTGTAGTTAATAGCACTAATCTTATCAATGATGAAATCGACAGCCAGCACCTAAGTCTTAAAAAATGTAACGTTCCGTTTAAGGTCTGTAAAACTTTCTCTCCTTTGTTCCTTAATTTTTGTAGACCAACATATGCCCTTTCAGGGTATTATTTTACTTTTTTACTACAATTAATAATAATATTACTACAAGAACCTCCTATTATGTCACAGAATTTTTGTTCTTGCATAAAATCTTGTGTTCTTTCTTACTTAGCAGAGTAACAATCTCTCTCTTTTTTCCATCCTTTCTAATTTATTCATTCCTCGTCTCGGATATATCCCTGCGATTCAAGCCGTACGATAAACGGCATCGACCCTTAATCGGTTGGGCGGGCCGTGGGCTATACGTATGCAGCGGGACCCCCTGGGGGAAAAAAAATAATTGAATCACAAAAGTGTTTCAGTTGGGGAGTAATAATGTGTTCAAAAAGCTTTGGTTTTGCTGACAATTTAGAGATGCCTCTATATTTGGCAGATTGTTAAGCACAGGAACTATGAAAGATTTCCCATGGAAAGGAACATCTTTAACCACTTTTAGCACACTTTCAGCGACATCCAAGCAGCTAGTAAATCTTATAAGGGGAAATCTATACAACACAACCTCTTAACTCCTCTGGCTGTGTTTGAAAATCTCAGTTCGGCTATAAAAGTTTTTAAGGAACATTTTCCAATGGGAATCCTTGCACGAAGAGTTATTACACCACACAATGATTTGTGCTGTAGCTGCAAAGAAAGAGGTGGAGGAAACGGTAGAGAACTACCTTTGTATTTCCCAGAACTGCAGTCACAACGACTTTCTCATCTAGAAAATATGTTTCTGACGAAATAGATCTTATACGACAAAAACTTCTCCGTATATTAAAATTTTCCCATGCGCAGCCAGGGGAAACTGCTAGTTGTCGCGAACTCCGTCTAAAAAATTTCATACGGATCCAACGACTATATTCTATGGCTTTCATATACATGAATGATCAAAAGTGCAATAACTTCCATGTTTTTAAAAGTCGAATCTTGAAATTCGCTCAGAGCTTCTGTCATGAAGATTTTAGCCCTTCTGGAAATTTTATTCAAATGGCCCGACTATATCCAGTAGCTGCAATATAACTGCACGATCGGAAATATCAAAACTTTCCGGTTTTTTTGGTCCAAAGGCATCGAACTTCTTTTAAAATTTATTTTATATTAAACTGTACTTGTTCTAAATGTTCTTGTTAGGATCTCCAAACAATATCTAAATCTCTAATCAATGGAAACCGCTTTGTTACTGCAAGGGTATTTAAGCTTCGGCCTTGTCCGAAGTTAGCTTTCCATTCTTGTTTATGATTCAGTTATTGTTTCAGTTTAAACAAAAATATAGTTTTTATATAAAATTATAAAAGTTTTAGTATTTGTAAAAGGCGTTTAAAGTTTCGCTCTCAACGCAATGGATTACATTTTAACACCAAAAACTTAGGCTAAAGTCAAATATTTTGTTCATCATTTTTTTTCGGAGGTCTACTAAAGTTTTGTTTTCAGATTTCATTATGTAATTTGTTATTACGTAAAATCAATTAAATAATTAAAAAATATAAAGTATGAAAAACGGGTAATATAGAGATAAAATTGTTTGCGGGAAAGAAAAATGTGTTGGAAAAGTATAATTAGTATTATTATTACCATTTTATACTATATAAACTTTTCAGAGCTAGTAATTTAACTAACCAATATTCTAAAAAATTAAAAAAAAACTTTATAATATTCATTTATTTTATTTTTCCCCTTTTAATATAATTAATGCTTATCCATCCTCGAAACTGAACCATATACAAATATTTAATTAAAAACAATTACTTTTGGACAATAAATAATATAAATTATAATATTAAAACAAATGTGTGACGTTCCAAACGCCATTAATTTTAATCCAAATTTCGCGTGCAAACTCAACAAACCACCAGATTTCAGTACCGGTAAGAATCGTATTTGATTTATGTATTGGCCGCTAAATCGTTTTGTTGTACAATCAATTTAAAATCATCTTTCATGCTTTCGTTCATTTAATTCCAAATGTTTATTTATCTCGCTCGCAACGCGATATTGACCTTATCCTAAAAGCACATTTTATTTTAATTTATTTTGCGTACAGTTTACAATACAATTTTAATACACATTGTTTTCAAAGCCTTTACGGCTTTCTTCTCTTTTAATTTGTATTCTTATCGTGTTTATAAAAATTGTGTTTCTGGTTAAATCCTATCAAAAGAAGGGACCAAGTAAAAGACTAGACAACAAAAAACGAATATCTGCCATAGCTTTAAAAAACAAAAAGTGTGTTTCTGGTTAAATCCTATCAAAAGAAGGGACCAAGTAAAAGACTAGACTACAAAAAACTAATATCTGTCATAGCTTTCAAATGGTGTCTTTAAAACACCTAAGATCTTAGCTCAGCTAACGGAAAAAAACTGTAAAAAAAAGTCGTTGGCCTTTTTTTATATTTTTAGAAATATGTTTTTTACGTAAGTAAGTAAACCGAAGATTTAGAATCTTAAGTTTTATAATTTTTATAAATGTTAAAATATTTTTTGACTTGGTTTAGTTCGATAATTTTAATTTAAAACTGCTGTATAATTTTGGTTAACCATTGAGATCAAAAGACCGCATATAAAGTATTAAATACTGGTGGGCTTTTAATTTATGACTTATTTACAAGATCTTACAAGGTTTTCATAGTCCTACCAATTTTAACGTCCTTATTTTTTTGTTAAAAGCCCACAGAAGTTGAAAAAGAACAAATAGGTTTCTTTATGAGCTCTCTTATTAAAGTTAATTTTAACGAAATGTAAAATTTTAGGAGTAAATTATATATCTATATGTCCGCTCGTAACAGCCATTTTATGATATTTTAATGATATTGGTTAAATATTGAAGTGTAAGTATAAATTTAAATCAAAGACTTATATGATTAAAATCCCTTTTTTAGAAAATCTTTTAATACTATAATAACCCACCATAGGAGGGCATTAAACATAAAATCGGCAAAAACTACCAATAAAACAAAAAAAGTTTTACTTTTTTACTACAAATCGGAGGTTTAGTATTAGGCATTTTTACTAGTATTAGCATTTTTCAGACTAGGCATTTTTTTTGTTTCAGTAATTTTTGCGAAAACTTTTTTGGACCCTTGGTTGTTACACTCTAGCAGAGGGTATTACATACCCTTTGTTTTTATATCCTTGGTTAGAAGTGTGCAACGCAATGAAGGAGACATCTCCGACCCTGTAAAGAAAAAATTGGCTTCTAACTTTGCACAAACCCTTTTTTCTTTTGCACGCGGTATATAAGTCGGCCCGGGATCTGGTTTATAACTGAACGATCGGAAATGCTATAACTTTCATGTTTTTAAAGATAGAATGTCTTCGCTCGGAGCCTCTCTTATGGGAATCTTAGCCTAACTGGAATATTTCATACGGATCGGCCGACTATCGGATGTGCAATATTTTCAATGTTCTTGGAAATAGAATCTTAAATATTTGTTTTTATACCCTTGCAGAGGGTATTATAATTTTGGTCAGAAGTGTGCAACACAATGCACGAGACATCTAGGACCCTATAAAGTTTATATATATTCTGGAGCAGGATCACCGCCTGAGTTGATATAAGCATGTCCGTTTATGTGTTCCTACACGAACTAGTCTCTCAGTTTTTGAGCTATCGTCTTGAAACTTTGCACACACCCTTCTTTCCTTTGCACGCATTATATAAGTCGGAACGGCCGGGATCGGCCGACTCTATCGGAAATGCTATAACTCCCATGTTATTGAAGAGAGAATCTTGAAATTTGCATTTACATCTCTTGGGAATCTAAGCCGATCTGAAAAATATCATACGGATCGGCCGACTATATCCTATAGCTGCCATATAACTAAACGATCGGAAATGCCACAAATTTCGTGCTTTTGGGTGTAGCAGCGTCGGACTTCTTTTAAAATCCATTTTATACGACTCTAAGCTTGTTATGAATGTTTTTGTAAAGATCGGCTAACTATATTCAATATTTACTATATCTTTAATCAATAGAAGCCGCTATTTAACTTAAGCTTCGGCCTAACTATATTTTATATTTGCTATATCTTCAAACCAGGGGTGTCTTAATCAACCTTTTGAAAGAGCAAAATACCAATTCATTCAGAATTATGCAGTCACACAACAAAAAAAAATATATTTTTTTACACTCACACCTTTAAAACTATTTTACACTCAAACAAAAAATTTGGGATATGAATTTCCCATAAAAATAGTATCCAAAACATAATATGGAATTTATATAAAATAAGATTGATCATTTAATATATGGACTTATATTTGGATAATTTAAAAGAGTCTTGTAAATAAGTTTTTGGCATCTGATTCTTATATTGAGCGCTAATAAATCTTCAGCTTTAATAAGCTTTATATTTCTGTCTATCAAAGCAAACGGACGTGTTTTTTTGTGCGTTCTGCGTTTATTTATTTTTTTGCTTATCATTGCGATCAAACCGGTGTTTTCTAATTACAATAATCCAATGTATAAACTTTTTAAAAAATCATTACAATTTCCGTTTCGCTTACGCGTGTGCAGTCATGTATTTGGTGGTAAATTAATATTTAATAATTTTAATCCAAGCATAGCTCTGCTTTGCTATACTTTTTGTTGTTGCACTTTTTTGTTGTTGCTCCCCTTTTGGCTGTGCGACAAAATGGTACATGCTAAATCTGCCAGTTTCACGGCTTAGTGTCGGACAGAGTGTACCGGGGTTCTGACCTGTACTTTTGTTGCAGTGATTGTCATGCCGTGCAGAGCGAGATGAGAGCGCTCATGCGGCACACCAGGAACGGGTTTAATGAGTTTTGGTTTTGGTAAAATTAGCGATCAATTAGCGCCTACAGCTACTAATTGAGTCCTTAGCTTAAAAAATCCACCTTAGCTGAGCCGTGTGCATTAATCAATCATCTGCCCACATGCCGACTATAGCCAGAGCCTACAAAAATTTGGACACCGAAGACGTCAATGGTCGCATAATAAATTTCAGATTTGCGCACTTGTCCAATTGTGCCGAATTTTGTGTGCCTGACTTTTGGCCAGAGAACATATTTGTTCAAGAACATCAGCCGAGAAAAGAAAAAAAAAAGATAAGTAAGCCTGTGGGAATCTAACTTTTCAAAGCTAGACCAGCTGGCCGCTTCTTCTTCGAAAAACTAACAACCTCCGTATACTCTGACAGCTTGTCCTTTGCATAAGGCTGACCTTTATAAGCTCAATTAATTAAGTCTTTTCTAAGAGTGGCCAATCTTTTGACATGCAACAATATAATTATTTCCTTAAAGAATTTTTATAAAATATAAAAAAATTACTTTTAAGTACATTTTAAAGAACTGGTTTTAATATAACTTTTCGTACTTACTCTGTAGAACTTCACCGTGCACTGAATGTTATAGAGATTATATTCGCCGTTGTCGGGTTCAGTTTCCTCAGGATCCAAAGCAGTTTTATAATTTCATAAATTATGTAAACATAAATTTTAAAATTCTTTGGCGAATACGGATCAGGCAATCGCAGATCTATTCGCAAAATTTTTTCAAACAACGTATTAACGTTGCACTATTTTTGATCAGCCTTACACTTATAAAACTCATTCAGCCAAACTTATTTTTGGGCTTCCTCTTTCCGAGCGCAGTTTGTTATCGGGTCTTTTGAAGGTCAAACCGGTACTTTCACCAGGTCCTGATGGAGTACCAGGCTGTGTACTAAATAATTGCGCCGAGTCTTTGTGCAAACGTCTTGTAAAGCTTTTCACTGTATGTCCCAAAACGTCTATATGTCCCCATTTGTGGAAGCAATCTTTCATAATTCCTCTGCATACAAAAATCCGATGCAGCCAATAATAGAGGCATCTCTAAATTGTCAGCAAATTCAAAGCTTTTTGACAAAAATAATTACTCCTCATCTGCAAAACCTCTGTAGTTTAATCATATCTCCATTCCAGCATGGTTTTATTAGCCGTCGCTCCACCACCACTAACTTGTTGAACCTGACCTCATTGAACCTGAACGTCATATACACTGACTTTAGTAAAGTGTTTGACTCTGTAAGCCACTCACTCCTTTTGAGAAAACTTTACCTTTTGGGAATTTTGGTTAAACTTATGTGGATTACCAGCTACCTTTCTGAAAGAAACCAAAGCGTCCTTTTTTACCCTTGCGAAGTTATTATTATTTTGGTCAAAAGTGTGCAACGCAGTGAAAGAGAGATCTTGGACGCCAAAAAGGTTTGCACACAACCTTCTATCCTTTGCACGCAGTATATAAGTCAGAACGGCCGGGATCGGCCGACTATATCCTATAGCTACCATATAACTGAATGATCAGAAGTGCCATAACTTCCATGTTATTAAAGATAGAATCTTGAAATTATGGGAATTTCAGCCAATACCGCTGACTTTGACTTTGTCTGCCATATAGCAGAACGATTAAAAATGCCAAAACTTTCGTGTTTTTGGGTGAAGAAGCGTCGGACTTCTTTTAAGATCCATTTTATTTGAATCTTAGCGTGTTATGAATGTTATTGTAAAGATCGACTAACTATTTACTATATCTTCTAGCAATAGAAGCCGCTATTTAACTGCAAGGGTATATTATCTTCGGCTCTGTTCAAAATTAGCTTTCCATTCTCGTTAAAGATGTAATCTTCTGCCTAGTCCGAGCTTTATCTGAAGTCCTTTTCAGGAAGCCATCGGCCTTTACTTTTAACCACTTTCAATAATGACTTGCCCTTTGCTTAACTGTACGCTCGTGTACTTATGTACGCATATGACGTTAATCTCTGTCTTCAATGCCAATCTTCCTCTGCTCAATATAAACTTCAGTTCGACTTGGGCAATTACCAAAATTAGTGTTCTGCATATGACTTAAATTATAATATGTCAAAATGCAAACTAATGTCCTTTTATTAGTCCACTTATTTTTTCTTTGGGACTGCGCTAAGATTAACTTAACAACCCTTACATAACTATAACCGAGTCTAGAGTACGGTTCATGCGGGTCATCAAGACCGCATTAAATTAGTACAGGAGATTTTCACAAGTTTGTAAACTGGGATGCGGGAGTCCAACTCCCGTTTTATCATAGTACACTTCGCTTACCATCAACTTACCATCGTTACTAAACCGTACGACTATGTTGGGAGTCGTTTTCATTACTAACCTTATCACAGATTTTGTTGCCATACTTCGAAGTGGACATTTTTTTGTTGATTCCTATGCCAAGGGCCGTGTGGAGAGCAATTAAAAAAAACAAGGGAGCCAAAAGAGTTATGGGCTGGACATCCCTGCTCTATGCAACAGAAAGCGCGACGCATGTGCACGCTGAAAAATGTAGTTACGTTTTATTTATTATACCTCAACATAGGAATCAGATGCCAAACTCTTAAAATACATCTCCATATATTGATTATATATTGATTAATTTTTGAGTTAATATCTGAGCGAGAGCCTTTTCTTCAGCAACCAAATGAAACGGGTACTTTCTGCGAACGGTAGAAGAAAGCTAATATAACCGACAACTATTGTTCTAAAATCTGCCCTGTACGATAAGTTCTATATCTGTTAACAAAAGACTAAGTCAAAACTAAGTCAAGTGGTATGAACAACATCTCGAAGATAAATCGGTATTTTGTGGTTGTCATGAAATGTAAACAAAAAAAATAACTGACGGATTTCTTCACAAAACAAGTTTTAACAAATGTTTCTTTTTGAGACGAAAAAAAAATTAAACGAGAATGGAAAGCTAACTTCGGATGGAGCCGAAGCTTATATACCCTTGTAGTTAAATAGCGGCTTCTATTGATTAAAGATATAGTAATTATATATATAGTTAGCCGATCTTTACAAAATCATTCAAAAGAAGCTAAGATTCGTATAAAATGAATTTTAAAAGAGGTCCGACACTTCTACGCTCAAAAGGTGTCTTGAATATGCAAAGATAAATAAAATCTTTTTGCTTCATCTGCATCGGACGAAACTGGATATTTATTTATGATTTCATATTTTTTCTTATAATAACCTTTGGCGGGGCACGAGAAGCATAAGACGGCCTCGATTAAAAAAACTGACGGAAGCTGGTGCAGATCCGAGATGGTCCGAGCCAAAGCATTTGCCGAACACCTAGAAAGCGTCTTCGCCCCTTTCGATCGTTGCTCACCAAAAGAGGCAGCTGAAACATCTCGACCATAAGCCGAGCCTACAAGCGATACCGACCCGATACCACAAGTGACGGAGTAGCCGGACTGATGGCCGCCATGAACAACAACAGGCAGCGGGCGATGATGGTATCAATGCCATTGCATTAAAACTACTACCGCCTCCAAGCGTTAGGCTTATTACAAAAATTTGCAATAGATGTTTTGAAATCGGGTACTTTCCGAAAACATGGAAACGGGCCCAAGTAACCATGACACCTAAGCCCGGATAACATGAAGCCAAAATACCTAAATTCTTTCCAAAATACTCGAAAGAGTATTTTTTACCAGAGCGCTGCCGGTGCTGTACGAGGCTAGACTGATCCCTGATCACCAGTTCGGTTTCAGGCGGATTGCCATGGAAAACCCGAGCAATGTCATACGACTGTCTTCTCTCTGTAAGCCGCAATTGTGCACCCGTCCTACAGATCCTGACAGATCCAGACACATCAAATCACTAGCTTCGGCACTGTGTGTACGCCTTGTTATGGCCGTAAGCTCGTACCATGACAACGGTGCAAAGTCTCTACACCAAGTTTATTCGGATACGTTGAGACGTATTTAGGGATGAGTCCCTACGTTAGCTCTAGTTCGCAAGCACATATAACGCATTCAAGTATGGTGTACACCACGTCGAAGCCGCACGTCCATTGCAACGAACCACTAATAATTGAAAATTTCGCACACACGTATTCGAATGCAACCGTTCCCCTTTCCTCGCAACCCGCCTATTTTGCAAAGACACAGCAAAATTTACAACACGCATACGCCAAAGGTACCGAATATACCTGGGCTCAGGGGTACGTAAGACCCAAACTGGACAGCCTCCAGTAACTTACTACGCCAACGAAGAAGTCATCAAGAAAGCTTTAGCGAAATTGTTGCCCTCCTTCCAGAATTCGGTCCTTCATCGGGAAGGTAGCTCAACGCCGATGAATTCGTAAAACATGTAGAATCTCTTCGCAAAGCATACGACTGGAAAGATGGTATTCTAATATTCGCCGTTCAACGGAAGATGTGTGGTGCCGCCCGCCTCAGTACCGTCGCTGACGCTCATTTAAAGATGTCGAAATGCAAACGAGAACCTTCCGAAATTTGGGCACTATTCTTCAATGTGTCCGGACCACAACGTAATCCCCGTTGCACGTACTGCAGTACCGAACTAACTGGTAGTACCCGAACCTTGATTCTCAAGACGTTGTTGGATACGGATTTGAAGGTAATAAATTTTTTTTTTTTTGCACGGAGAAGCTGGTCGCCAAGATTGAGATAGACGAGTTTTCTCGTGCTGTCGAATTACTGATTGTGGAGGAGCACCTATTATCACAAAATATTCTGTTGGGCAAGGATACATTGTGCGGCTACGGAAATAAGCTCATTATTGAAAGCAGATAGTGTTAATCCTTGAGGATTAATTGAGCAAAAAGGTACATAAACCAATTGCTAGGTAGGGTATTTAAAAAGGGTTTGCAATGGGTACATAAACCGATTGCTGGTTTGTTGTCGCAACTTGCACTTGAACAAATTGGACGTTGGAGAGGTAATGAGAGAAAGAGTTTGTCAGAGACTGATTTTATTTGCTTTAAAATTCACTATTTATGGATAAGTAGATACATTGATATTGCTTAGGTGGTAAATTAATGGAATTTGAGCATAAAACAAAATGATAAGTTTACAATTTTAACATGGCGTGTGTTACAATATGCTGTTGATTTCAGCGATTCGAGCGTCAACAGTTTTGTTGTGAGGTTTTTGCTGTAGTGTTCTTTGGGTCAGCGTTTACTTCTACTTACGTTATGAGCTGATTGTATTTATTTGATAACTTAAAACCTATGACTTAACATTATCCCGGCCGTTGAACAGGTGTTCAACCATCGTCCAATTCCATTGTAAAATGTCTTGGGGTAGGTTCTGGAGTGGCTTCTTTGTTGATTTGCTGAATCTTCGGAATCCATAGGGATCGTTTGTACCGCATGATGAAGGTGAATACCAATATCAGTAAAACGATTGATACTGCTAATGCTGCATATGATAGTTTTGTCTGGTGGTCCATCTGGTATAGTGATGAGCGGTCCTTTAGCTTGGCGAGTTGTTATTGTAGAACCTGTGGGTCTGCATCTTTAATGTCGGGTGATTGTGTGATGCCTTCCAAGGTGGACTCTGAGCTTACATCCATAGCCTTTGAGATGTTACCGAATCGGGTGAATGATGTTTGTATTTTTGTTGTCAGGGTTCCAATAGTGCTAAGGCTTACATTCGCGTTGCGCGCCGTACACCCTGAGGATAATGTTAGTACGCCGGTGTTGTTTATATTAATGGTTGATGGGTCCTTGGTGGCGTAGATCCATTGATTGGAGTGGTGTGTTTTGAACCATACCATGTTGGATTGCACTGTACTGCTCTGACACAGCGTTCCACTTTTATTATTGAACAACTGGAATTCACATCGACTGTCAGCGTTGTATGCCGTTTGGTGATTGAAACAAATGTACTGCTCATTCTTTAATGATGAACAGCAATTGAATTCGTCTTCAGTGAATCCAATGAAGCGATCTCGGTGGGCGTTGACTGCGATAATTGTGGTTCGTACGTTGTATATTGTCCAGCTCTTTGAGCTCCATAACGGAATCGGAATGAAGCTGAAGATGTCTAGCAGATCCGTGGACACTAGAGGGATCGTAAACCGGAAAATGGCGTGAGTGCTTGTTGGGCTGCCTTGTGCTGTCATCAGTTTGTAGAGGTGAAGCACATCGCTTGATGCAACTGGTAGCATGTGGTTGGGTGGTAGATGATCCCTAGTTTGGTCGAGTTGCTCCCGTAGCTGGACTGGTGATACTAACATAGGGCTAATGGTTCTATGTCGGACATCGGTTAACACGTTGGTTATTTCACCTTGCATCCGCTGAAGGCAAGTCGCCAAGAAATTCAGTTGAACCGTCAGGACCATGAATGCCTGCATTAGGTGTTTACCTTGGTATTTTCCGCATTGCTGATTTAAGATGGTCACCTGTTGTTCCAATGATCTAAGCCGCTTGGATGTCGCCGAGTTTCCTTTCCGGATAGTGATAGTGGAATCAACAATAGACCTTTGATTGTGAAGTAGTTGTAGCAGCAAGTTCCCATTGCCCTTGACCTTGTCGATCGTTTTGCCCATGTCTTCGGCGTAACTGGAATCGAGTACACCAAATAGTGCATTGGCCACGTGTCCGACAACATTTAATGGTAATCTTTTTTGGCGAGTTCTTGGCACTTGTGCATAAGTTCTTTTAATCCAGCCGATAGTACCTTCATGTCGCTTCAGTATGGGTCTAACTCGTAGTAAACAATCATTGTTCACTCTGATACAACCATCTGTGTGGTTCCTAGCCGTTCGTAAAATAGTCCCGGCCTGTTGCGGAACTTGGTTATCGTTATGGGTTGTGACTTGGCGAGTGAGCAAGATCAGTGCGAGGATTAACGGAAGAACTGACAGTCTCCCTTTTTTATGTTGTACAGGGGGATCCTCTGTATGTTCAGTGTGGCTGGCCTCGTCTAATGGGCGCTATTTTGTCAACTCCTCGGGGAATAATGGAGATAGTCGGGTGACTGATCTTTTGAATTTCCCTGCTGTCGTTTTGACGTCCACTACTCGTACCAAATTGTCCTGACCCGGATATGTTTTGATTATGCGACCATAGGCCAGCTCATCAAAGGCACATTATCTTCTTTAATGAGGACTAACAATCCTTCTCTTACATTTGGTGATGCAAACTTCCAATTATGTCGGTTCTGAAGTTCTTGCAGGTACTCGCATGTCCATTGTTTCCAGAAGAATTCCAGGGAATTGAGAATGGCTTCAATTTCCACTACTACTTTGTTTAATTCTTCAAATGTAAGGGATGCTGTGGCTGTGACCGATACTAGCAACCGTCTCGCAGATTTTACAGCGGCTTCCCAAAGGCCACCAAACGATGGTGCTCTTGGCGGGATAAATTTAAAGTTTACTTGCTTCTTATTGCAATCTGTGATGATTTTGTCCTTGGCTTCATCTGAGAAGATGGCGCCCTCTGGCTCTTTTGGTTTATTGTTGGCTCCAATGAAATTCGTAGCATTGTCGCAATGTATGGTCTGGCATCTGCCGCGGTGTCCTAGAAAACGTCGCAGAGCAGCCAGAAATGCATCAGTTGTCAGAACGCTAACAAGTTCGAGATGAACTGCCTTAGTGGAGAAACAACAGAAGACTGCAATATAGGCCTTGTCGGGTCGCTTGCCTCTGATCTTGTGATGGATCCAAATGGGGCCGCAATAATCTACTTCGGCATTCAAAAATGGGCGAGCTTGTGTGACTCTTTTGGTTGGTAAGTTTCCCATAATTTGATGCATCAATTTTGGCCGGTCTCTACTGCATCGCACGCAGTGCAAGACGCTTCTTGCCATCGTCTTATCAATGATAATCTAATACTGCTGTCGAGCAATAGCGCGTAAAGCTTGAGCACCACAATGCATGTTGTTTTCGTGCAGTTCTCTCAAAATAATTTGCACAATTGAGTCATTGTACGGTAGCAAAACTGGATGTTTTGCATCAAAAACCAGATTTGACTTTTCTAGTCTTCCTCCGACTCGAATTAACCCATCGGATCCTAATGACACCAGAGAGCTCTTCATGTCCACAGTCTTGTACTGTTTGAGCTGGCGATGTTCTGCAGAAAATTCGATTTGTTGAATTGTACGCAGTATAATGGTGCGAGCGTGGGTCATTTCGCCTAAGAATAGCGATTTTGTTGGCGCTCTGTTCTCTTTGTAACAGAACCGCAATATGTATGCAACAATTCGTTGTAGTTTATGGAAGGAATTTCCATGTCTGCAATTGTATAGTTCTCCTCCAATTTCGTCTGTCGAGGCTGTCATGCTTATAACCTTTGTTTTGAGTTCCATGTTGGTCTGAGATATTTGTCGTGTTATTGACCAGCTATCTGTTGATTCATGCAGGAACAATGGTCCAAAAAACCACATACTATGATTCGATAGCTTAGTGGCGGTTGTATCTCTAGACAAGACGTCGGCTGCATTGTTGGAGGATGACACGTGACGCCACTGTTTTGGTTCAGTCATTTCCTGGATCTTAGCTATCCGATTTGCAACAAATGTGTGGTAAGTGGAAGCTGTCGCGTTGATCCATCCTAGAACGACGGATGAGTCGGTCCAATAGTGCCCCGGAACCTTGCTTGATGCCATGTTGAGATCCTGTCTCACCCTTTGGTTAAGTTCTGCGCCCAAGACTGCTGCGCATAACTCCAACCTGGGCAGGGATTGTTTCGCGGTGGGCGCCACCCTCGACTTGGAACACAGTAATCGTACTGAAATCCGCTTGTCCTTGTAGATGGCTCGTACATATATCGCTGCACCGTATGAACTTGCTCGGAGGCATCAACAAAGGTGTGTAGTTCCTGCATGATTGGAACCTTCGCATCGAATATGTGCCTTGGAATTTTTAGTGTATTCAATGCTTGCAGGTCGGAACGATAACTTTTCCATTTCGCCTGAAGCTCCGTTGGGAGCTCATCATCCCATGCCAGTTTGCATTCCCAGAGGTGCTGCATGAATATTTTTGCCTATACTACCACTGGTGCAAATAACCCAACTGGGTCAAAGATTTGGGATAGCTCTGAGCACACCACTCGCTTGGTTATGACTAAGGCTTCGCTCTTTTGAGTCCTACCACAGAGTTGATCTTCGGTGGGCATCCATATAAGCCCAAGTGTTTTGACACTATGATGCTACAGTGTTTCATCCAGCTTGACATTATTCACAATATCTTCCCTACTTATTCCTTTTAGTACGTCCGCATTATTCGAGCACCACTTCCGCATGTTTAAAACCGTGTGGCAGCAGTATCTTGTTGAGTTCTTGTTGCATTTGCACTCCTTCTGCGATCGTGTTTGCGCCCGTCAAACAGTCATCTACGTAAAAATCCTGGTCGAGTGCCGCCGATCTTAGCGGATTCTCTCCCTGTGATCGAAGTGCTAAATGATTTAGGCATTTCGTTGCCAAAAACGGGGCGGCCGTAACTCCATACGTGACTCTTTTGAGTCGATAATATCTTAGATCCTCAGACGGGTTATTTCCCCATACCAGTAGTTGATGGAATTGGTCATCTGGATTGATCCATACTTGACGGTACATCTTTTCTATATCTGCCATGAATACGTATTTGTGCATTCGGAACCGTAGTAAAATGGAGAATAACTCGCTTGGGACGGTGGTACATGCATACAATATATATAATTCAAAGATTTGCCACTTGATGTTTTGTATGAGGCATCGAAGACCACTCGTAGCTTTGTGGTGCTGCTATCAGGTTTAAGAACACAATGATGAGGTATGAAGTAATGTTCTTTTGGCAGATTTTTTAATGGCACAAGTTTCATATGCCCCAATCTTTCATATTCTGCCATGAACAAGGAGTATTCTTTTCTAATGTCGCCTGTTAGCCTTCGTTCGAGCGTTAGGAACCTTCTGATTGCTGTCTGCTGCGACTCCCCCAGAGCTGAAGAGTGTTCGGCAAAAGGAAGCTTTACAATAAATCTTCCATCTTTAGATTATTCACAAAATGCTTTTCACAATGTGCTTTTGAGGGTGATCGATGTTTGGTCTGGGTGTCTAGGTTGTCTAACTTCCAGAATTTCTCGATCAATGCATCGGTTTCTTCGCCGATGCTTGCTCCACATACTATGGATGAGCAGATCTTAGACTCTAATCTCCCTTCTACTATCCATCCAAACCTCGTGTTTTGGAGCATGGCGCCTTTTCGACCTATCTTCTCCTGATTCGGCAGCAGTAGCGAGTAATAATGCTCGGCACCAATTAGCAGATCTATTCTTCCAGGTCTGTCAAAATGTGGGTCTGCCAATGGACGCTCATTGGATATGTTAAAATCACAACGAGCTATCGGCTGAGCTGGTTGATCAGCTATGATGTGAGGGAGAACGAACGCTTCTTGGTATTGTTCGTAATCCCCATGAAGGGCCTTGACGAGTAACGTTACTCTAGCCTTGCTCAATTTAGGTTGTCCACCGATGCCTTCGATTCGAAGCTGAGTATCATGCCGCTTTAATGACAACATTGATGCCATTCGTTCAGTAATCAAATTAATTTGGGATCCTGAGTCTAGCAGTGCACGGAAGTTCCCGTCTGCCCGTTCATTGCCTGGACGGCTACCTTTGCGGTTGCAAGAAGGTTGTACCTTTTATTACTTGCCGCACCTGCAGCAGGAGACTGAAGATTGGTGGTTTCAAGGTGCAATAGGGTATGATGCCTCTTGTCGCATTTAAAACAACTTTTGCCCTTGCACTCTCTAGCCTTGTGATCCGTTTTAAAACAGTTGACACACATTTTCTGCCTTTGTACCCAGTTTAATCTTTCGGGAATGGGTCTAGCTCGAATCTTGTCGCATTTATAAATGGCATGGGACAGCGCCTTCCAATAGGAGCAGGAATTTGATTTTCCGGCCGTGGTAGCTGCGCACGTCGGATTCCTTGACTCTCTTAGTAGTCTTTCCTGAGCTTAAGACTCTAACTCTTTGCTCGAGGAATTCCAACATTGATTGGAGGGGCTGTATTTCTACTGAGTTTCCAATAGTCTGCTCAAACAGACCCCTGTTAGTAATGTCAAGCTTATCGATAAGCAAGACTACTAGAAACGCATCCCATGTGGATACGTTGATCCTTAAGTCCTTTAATGATGAAGGGTCTCTAGGGTGGTGAGATATATCTCCTGTATCGATTTGGCGCTGTCAGAAATTGGCCTCTGATGCAGTAACCGACTGATGACAGTGTTTGCTATCTGCCGAGGATTGTCGTACGACCCAACTATTATGCGCCATGCAAGTAAACAGTTGTCTTTCTTCAATTCAATGTGGCGAATTAACCTCTCTGCGTTTCCTGACAGCGCAGTCTTGAGGTACCACATTTTTTTTACTGCTGGCATGCTGGTGTCATGGACCATGCATGAAAAAAGGTCATGGAATTGTTTCCATTTTATTATATCCCTATCGAACTTTGGAATATTTATACGTGGCATTTGTACATCAGCTATGCTGGCTGCTGGCGCTGGGCTTATGTTGGCCATAAGAGCGCTCTGTACTTCCGCCTGCAGTTTCAAATAGGCTGCTTGGCTGTTGTACCCGCTTTCTATGGGATTTTCGAATTCCTCATAGATTCTTAAGTGGGTGTCTTGGACTTATGCCAATAACGTTTTTAGGAGACCACTGGAGGCTTGTCCCTTGATCGATCGGAGCTCACGCAACGCGGCTTTGACGGATTCAATCTGTCCTTCTTGCCTGCGACATAACCCTGCTAACCTCTTGCTTAGGTTGGTGCGGGGCTGATGTTGAACTTCATTGTTTTCTCATTCTCCAGCCTCTTCGCTTTGACTCGCCTTGCATTAACTAGTCTCGACTGGCCTTGAAGATGTCGCAGTATTTTTCAAAATTGTTCCGGAGATCATCCGCATATTTCCGGTAGTTTTCAGTTTTGGCCTGCGCATCTATTTTTGTATCATTCTCCATAAAACGCTCCCAAGCTTCTTCAAGCACCACTAGTTTGGACTCGAAGTATGCTGCCTTTGTTCAGCGGCTTGGCCCATCCTTTTTGTAGTTTCGAATACATCTCGAAACTTCCTGCCCGATCTCTTGCTGGGCATCAAGAAGCTCTTGATCCTTAGCCTTATCTGAGGCATGTTCTTGGATTTTTGGGGCATTGAATCACTTTTCCATCTTTTCGCTCTTCGTTTCTGACCGTTGGGAGTGTTTTATTTGCTGCTAGCGTGCTAGTAGCTGGATGCGCTCCGACTCGCTACCGAGGGTGGTCGAAGAAACTGAGCTGATTTGATTGGTATGAATCGGCTGGTCTCTTTGGTGACCAGTGACCGACTTAGTTTGTGTCAGTGTCTATTGTGTAGAGCCCGTTGCACAATGTGGTGCAGGAACCTATTGTCTTGTTGGCAGGATTGCTTTTTGGAAATGTCCTTAAGATTGACTTCTCCTTTTTGTCTAGCTACCGATTAAAGGATAGCAGATCCTGCGTCCTTGTTTGGAAGGAGTCTTCTTTTTTTTTTTTTTTTCTTTGAGGTGCTGGACTTGTCCAACCGATTACGACTTCACCAACAGGTTACTTCGTAAAGTCTTTGATGTGTGATGTGTCACCAAAATGTTAATCCTTGAGGATTAATTGAGCACAAAGTTACATAAACCAATGGCTAGGTAGGGTATTTATAAAGGGTTTGCAATGGGTACATAAACCGATTGCTGGTTTGTTGTCTCAACTTGCACTTGAACAAATTGGACGTTGGAGAGGTAATGAGTTCAGAAAGAGTTTGTCTGAGACTGATTTTATTTGCTTTAAAATTCACTATTTATGGATAAGTAGATACATTGATATTGCTTAGGTGGTAAATTAATGGAATTAGAGCATAAAACAAAATGATAAGTTTACAATTTTAATGGGGCGTGTGTTACAATATACTGTTGATTGCAGCAATTCGAGCGTCAGCAGTTTTGTTGTGATGTTTTTGCTGTAGTGTTCTTTGGGTCAGCGTTTACTTCTTCTTACGTTATGAGCTGATTGTGTTTATTTGATAATTTAAAATCTATGACTTAACAGATATTGTATCGCTCGATTCACAAAGTTCAACCAGCGAAACTCAACGAATCGAAAAGACAATCAACGAAAACAAAATAAATCTTTTTAGCCTATCCCTATGCACTATAAGTGTTTTATTTTTCCCTGCACTTATTTTTATATTATTTCTTTCTTCTAAAGTCTTTCTAAATTTGTATCGTCTATATTATAAACTGGGTCTATTATTTTCGATTTATTAATTTCGAAAAATTCGTGTACAAAGAAAGGTGAAGCATTAAAACATGTATGTGAAATAATTCAACCATATCTCCCATTTTTTGTCTACCGAAATGTATGAACGCATATATTCATTGAATGTTCGGTGACTCGTTTTAATAGTACCTAATGTCTGGTGATGATGAGCTGTTAAGTGTATAATATTTATTTGCATATATTTACAAAATTCATCTAAAAGTGAACTTTTGTATTCCGTACCTTTGTCCCTTATAAACGTCTTCATTGGACCGAACTTTAGTACAATAAATTCAAATATTGCTTTAGCTACTGTTTTTGTATTAAGTGAACCGCATATTATAGTAACTAAATACTTATTGCCTTTTTTGTTTTTGGTAATGATCCAATTGTATCTATTAAAACCATATCAAAGGGTTTGTATGGTGTTTCAGTTATGATCATTGGAGTTTATGGTTTTGGCTTGTTGGCATTTATGACATTTTTCAACGAGGTTTGCAACGTCCCGAGTCATGTTTTTCCAAAATAATAATGTCTATTCATTTTTACTAGCAAAAATCAGCTGTTCCCCGCACAAGTGCGCAAATATTTTTAATATTTTATTTCAGTTTTGAACTCTTGTTGATTAATCGTTGAAACAAACAAGTGCGAAAACCAGAATTGAAAAAAGAAAAAACAAAAACATCTAACTCGAAATTCAAGTGCCGCGCGCCAGCCTGAAAACAACTACAACAATGGACGAACCACCAGACATAAAGTTCAGGCGAACCAAAAGTCATTATCATTAACGGATCAGATAACAAAACACTTGAATATATTGACCCCGTCATACTAAAAAAACAATTGACTTTACATGCGGAGTCTCCTCCAAGTTTTTCATAAACACTCGTTCCGGGTAACTTTTGATTAAAACCAAAAACACCAAAAAACAAATTACTTAAATTGAAGAACATTACAAACATTGAAGTCACAGCCTCCGATCATTAAACCTTAAACTTCTCCAAAGGCGTCATATATTTAAACCTACTTCGAAACATAAACGAAGCTGAAATCTTAGACGAACTAAAACCCCAAAAAGTCATTAAAGTGAGAAAAAAATTGAAAACGAGAATGGAAAGCTAACTTCGGACGGAGCCGAAGCTTATATACCCTTGCAGTTAAATAGCGGCTTCTATTGATTAAAGATATAGTAAATATCGGATGTAGCTAAACAATTTTTACAAAAACATTCATAACAAGCTTAGATTCATAAAAAAAACGGATTTTAAAATAAGCCCGATGCTTCTACACCCAAAAACACGAAAGTTGTGGCATTTCCGATCGTTCAGTTATATAGCAGCTATTTGATATAGAGGGCCGACCCGTATGAAATTTTCCAGATCGGACTAAATTCCCCTAATAAAATTTTATTACTTTAAGATTCTATCTTTAAAAACATGGAAGTTATAGCATTTCCGATCGTTCAGTTATATGGCAGCTATAGGATATAGTCGGCCGAACCCGGCCGTTCCGACTTATATAAAGGAAGGAAGCGTGTGTGCAAAGTTTCAAGACGATAGCTCTAAAACTGAGAGACTAGTTCGCGTAGAAACAGACAGACAGACGGACAGACGGACAAGCTTATATCGACTCAGGAAGTGAACCATGATCCAGAATATATATACTTTATGGTGTCCTGGATGTCTCCTTCACTGCGTTGCACACTTCTGAGCAAAATTATAATACCCTCTGCAAGGGTATAATAAATAAATTAAGTTATATATATTGTATATTTTATTTTTGAAAAGCCACAATTTTCATGTTTTTGGATGTAGACGATTCGGACTTCTTTAAAAATCAGGGACCAAAAATAATGATTATTGTTGATTTTTTAAACAAACAAATCATTCACTTAAATCGACATTTAACAAAAAGGATTATTACATTTTTTTTAATCATTTTTTAACGATCTACGCATGTTTGTTAGGAATTTATTATTCGTGAGTTTTATTTGTTCCCTCAAAAATAATAGTTATTGTTGATAATTAATTAGTATAATCGCTTAAAACACCATTGTAAAAATACATTTTTAATTTTTTTTTATTTTTAAAATAAAACTTGTAATTATTACAGTCCCTGTTAAAAAGCCATTTTATGTGAATCAAAACTCGGCTTCGTCCAAAGCTAGCATTTCATTCTAGTTATTTGTTAGAGCTTAATATAAGAATCAGATGCCAAATTTTTATTTAAAAGTCATTATCCTAATAGAAATACATATCAATTAATAATCAATCTTTTATGTAAATATTTTAGTTTTTTTTTTAATATTGAGTTCATTTTCAATATATTTTAAGGAAAATTAATATCCTAATTTTGAAAATTCTTGTGCGAATACAGATCAGGCTATTGCAGATCTATTCTAAAATTTTTTCAAACCTAGTATTCACCTTGTACTGATCAGCCTTACATATACGAAATTAATCCAGCCAATCTAATTTTTGGTGGAAAGAGTACTTTCGGATTCCGCTGCTTTCATCTTTTGAATGGTTTCACAACTATTTTATCCATTCGGTTACTTATTTCTGTTGGGCCCTTAAACAAAAGACTTTCAAAATTATGAGCGGGAAGCAAGTGATGGACGAAGGGGTGAGACACAGAGTGATAGCTTCTTTTTGTCTATGTATGTTTATTACAGATACTTTTTGTCCTATGTATAGATGTTTAAATATATTATGTATATAATTATATACCAATAGACAATATTAAAAGAAATTTCTACCAAATTTTTTTGTCGCTCACACAATATTCGCACCGCACTCTATTTCACTCAATTCTTTTTGAGGGTTGTTTACTCGAATGTCGTTTTTTGTCTCATGCAGACCTCTACTTCTGATTACAATAACCTCTATCCAATTATCTCACAGAACTCTTACAACAATGTAACTCCTCCTCGTGATCTTTTTAAAATACTTATTCCTCGTCGTGTTTGTGTGTGTAAAATAGTTTTAGAAGTGTGAGTGTTGAAAAAATATATTTTCTTTCTTGTGCGATAGCATAATTTAAAATGTATTGGTGTGCTGCTTTTCCATAATGTTTATATGGACACCCCTGCTTTATAGGGTCGAAGATGTCTCCTTTACTGCGTTGCACACTTTTTATCAAGATTCTTATCTGCAAGGATATAAAAATCCATAACCATTTATTTTCGGTGATATGGACAACAGTAATCTACCGTTTTTCCAAGAAAACGTCATTTGCGACACCTTTGACTATTTCTCCCATACTTAGAACCTCAAATCACGCTTTTCTAAAAAATTTTGGAAGTTTATCCGAATTTTTCTAAACTTTTCAAAACTTTTATTTTGTAATTCAATTCGGATCTGACTCTTGACGTGATCGGAGGAAAGTGTTATAAATATGTAACTTATGAAATATTAACTTTTTTAAATATCTTTGTAATAAATTACGCATTAAATACATATTCAACTGCAAACGATAGAAAACATCGTCGAGATCTAAAAAGATTTGTTCGGAGACAGAGAACCCACTGTTCTCGCCAAATGTGACCACTGTCTGCCAGCATTTTTGGCAAAAATTTAAGCACTTAAATAAAATCGATTTGAAGAATCGAATAGTTTGTCAAAAACTCAGAGGTCGGCGTAGCTTCGACTCAAGAGTCAGGGAATTTCTCTGTCTAGACTCTTCCAGGGACCCTTAATCATCGGTGCCCACGAAGAGAGGACTAAAATGAGTTTGTATTGGTGAGCTTTACCATGAACATATAAAAGAGTAGGCTTCTTATTAAAAAATAAACTATTTATACACATAAAGCCCAAGTGTATATTTTAGTCTTGCAAATATATGTAACAGGTAGAAGGAAGCGTTTCCGACCCCATAAAGTATATACGTATATTCTTTATTAGTATCAACAGCTGAGGCGATCTGTAAATGATCTTCGGGATCATTTATAGTCCACGTCTTAAAACGACCATTTTGTCATTTTGATAGTGTTTGCTTCACCCACGTAGAATTCAGAAACTTGACTGCTTCCTTTATTATTCTAACCGAAATAAAAAAAAAAGTCTTACATTAAAAATATTTAACTATAGGTATGCGGTCCATTTTGGCTGTTTAATCAATGCCATTGCCTTTGGCAATTTATGTTGTATGAAGTGACGATTCCCACTGAGCACATCTAACGTTTGCCGTCAGATACAAGCTGATTTAAGCGGATGTGACTCATGAAAATGTAAACAAAGATTGTGGATCACGCTTTTGTCAAACTTAAATAAATACTTTCCAACTATGTATTTCGAGTGTTTAACAATAGAGAAACCATTTGGTGCAGCATTTTTGAGGGGTAGTAATAACAGGCGGTTGGGATGACAACAAATTAGAACTCACCGAAGGTTTTTTTTTAACCAGAAGCAAATTTTGTTTTTTGCCACTCAGCTTTTATTGTGCTAAGTTGAGCTCAATTCTTTTACAAGCTCAAAAATCTTGACAGTTTAAACGCTTTTTATTTCTTTAAAGCACAGTCTATAATGTGGACCCTACACCTTAGTATCTCTATAACACTCGCACATTGTTTTATTGTACTGTTCTTGTTGTGGCGTTACTTTAAAAATCAAGTAAGAAGTTGAGTTTCAGTACTGAAAATTTTTGTTTAACTTCGGGACCCTCTTCACTTAACAACGTAACACTTGTACATACTAAAAGCTTGATTAACCTAATGGAATCTTTAAAAAAAAGTATACAAAACACATTTCCTATATGAAAAAAAATACATTACAAAGAAATTCCTTGCGAAGGAGCACATAATAGTATTTCAAAAGTTTCAATAAATTAATAAAAATAATGTATATATTATATTCGTTATTATCGTTCACTGTTTTTGTTAATAGCACCTAAATAATAGCACATACATGTATAAATAAATTGATATTATATAAATCATTTCAAATTATTTTTCATCAGTATAATGATTTGGTTCAATAAACCGATTTATTGCATTATTTGTATTTAAAGTAATTTAGTAATTTTTGTAATTTAAAGCCAGCGGATCCAATACGGGAGACACAAGTGTAATTAAAACTCTTAATAAAATTATATCTAAATAAACATAAAATAATTAACATGTTGCATATCAAATAAAAAATTTGTTTTTCAATGGTATGTCAAATTTTGGGTATTAATTAAACAATTTTAAAAATTTTTTAAATACTATGGTAACACATAACTGTTACATAACATAAAACTAGGAATTAAAAAAGTCGAAGAGCTCAAAGTCAATTTATTTATTAGTATAATTAAGTTTCAGAGGAAAAACACAAAAACTTTTAACTTCTCAACATACCAATAAGCTAGCATAACAATTTTTGGAAATATTGGAAGATTAAAAACATTCAATCCAAACATTAACAAAAGTTATAACTGCAATAAATCGACAACAAACAGCTTCAACACCAATACTTTTCACCAACTTGGCAAAGCAACGCCAACACCAACAAGAAAGTACGTTTTTCTTTGGAACTTACTCAAATTTTTTTTGCACTAATAGAAGTGCAGTATGACGAATTAAATAAAACCTAAAGCTATCATAAATTATTTATATTTTATTAATATTTCACAACCGGACCTTAACAACAGAAATTTTCAATGTGTTTAGAAACTAACAACCAATATAAAATTATATTAATATAAAAATATTTACCGGAAAAATAAATACCGGACCTTAACAACAAAAATTTTCAATTTGTTTAGAAAACTAACAACCAATATAAAATTATATTAATATAAAAATATTAATCAATTAAAAACTGACCTTATTAACTGCAATCAAATTTTTGTATTTTGTTCACCGAGAATGAATATTATTTGTCAATTTCATAGGTAATCAATATCTAATTTTATTTTAAAGCGAAAAAAATAAAAGTCACAAAATATGATTATGATTTTTATTTTTATTCCTCAAAATAAAACTCGCTCTAGGATTCGTAAAAGGATTTTGCCAAATTTTCCTTATAGAGTATCTCTCAAAGACCAAAACTATGATCATTTTTTTGCGACGCCTTCCCCGCCCTCTAAAAATACAAAAATTTAAATATTAAGAGTTTTAAACAAAACCTTCAGATTTAAAATGGATACAAATAATTCCGCTTTCCATCACAAAATTTTTAAGCTTTTATACATCCATTCAAAATCTTTTTTCGAATCCCATTAACTTTGGTTTGTTTTATTGTGATAAAAAAAAATAAAAATCATAAATAATAATTAATTTTTGTGAATTGTATTTTTTCTTATTAAAAATAATAATTATTGTTAATTATTTTTAAAAATCGCTCAACAAATAATCATTATCAGTGACGAATATCCCAAACAAATTTCAAGTTAAAGAAATGTGTTGATGCATCTTATTATTCTTTAATGAACGAAAATGTGTAGATCATCGAAAAAGAATTAATATGATGTAATTCTTTTTATCGCATGTCGAGTCTAAGTGAATAATTTTTTCGTTTAAAAAAATCAACAATAACCATGGTTTTTTGCTCCCTGGCTTATAGTCTTAACTTTTATTTCGTTAGTATTCTTATTTATCTTATTATTCTTAGTATCTTATTTTCCAAACTTGGACATTGCTTTGTGCGTTTATGTCAGTGGTCGGCACCTTAGAGCCACAAGTTAGCAGGGTTCTTGACGTTTCGTTCTCTTATACTGTGTGTGCCGCATAAGGCTGACTTCTTGACTTTCTGATTTACAGGTCGTGCCTGTGCCGACCACAGATTAACATATACTTTTCCCATTGGCAATATAGTTCAAATCAGCTGCTAAAACATATCAATCGCAAACTCCATACTTTTTAATACACTGTTTGATTAATTTCTGCAAGCGGTGCTTCGGTGTCCAAATCAACATCATTAACTATCCATTGTAGATCAGGTTTACTAAGTTATTTATTTTAAAATTACATTATGCGTAACAATGGTCGAGAGGGTAGAAATTATGATGAAATTATGATAAATCATGTTGAACTCTTCAGATTGATGTTTTTTCTAGAAGTCGCTTCAGTTAGGATGCCCGAATAATAGAAAGATTAAACCCTCGATAGAGCGACTACGTGTGCACGTCAGTTCTAAACTTATGTATATATCAACATGAAATTCGTACTTTATTTAGATCGACCTTTTAAAAGAGCAAAACACCAATCTCATACAACAAAATAAAGTATTTGATCAACCCTCACACCTTTAAAACTATTTTACACTTAAGGAGTTTCCAATTTAACAATTCATTGTAGATCAGGTTTCCTAAACTATTTATTTTACAATTACACTATGTGTAACACATCAATTATGATACTCATGCTGAACTCGTCAGATTGATGTTTTTTCTAGAAATCGCATCGGTTAAGATGACCGAATAACGGAATGATTACACCCTCCATATATTTACCGGTTGTATTTAAATTTCGTATATTAATAAGAATTTGGAATTTGATTCTTATATAAATCTCTAATAAATAATAAGAAACTAAATTTTTTTAGACAACACGGACGAGCCAGAGTTAACATACCCTTGCACTGATATAATGTCCTTTTTTTATATAGATGTAGAAAATAATAAACATCGTTGGCCGATCCTTACAAAAATCTTCATACCAAATTTTGATTCATATAAATTTGTCTTTCAAGAAGCCCGACGCTTCTACACGCAAATACACGATCGTTTAATTATATGGCAGCTATAGAATATAGTCGGCCGATCCAAATGGGCTTATGTCGCTATAAAAGAGGCTCACAGAAAATTTTAGGATTCTAATCTGTGGCACTTCCAATCGTTCAGTTGAATAACAGCAATAGGGTAAATAGCAATAGGATAATAGGTCGATATAAAAGAGGTTCTGAAAAAATTTTACGATTCTATCACCAAAAACGTGGCACTTCTGATCGTTCAGTTATATTACAGCAATAGGACATAATCGGCCGATTTGTATAAAATTTTCCGGATAGGCTTTAAATTTTCATAAAACAAGTTTGAAGTCGATAGCTGATGGACCCTAGTTTGCGAAGAAACTCACAGTCAGACGAACAGAAACACCGACGAACATTCTGGTTGGACTGGTTGGAAAACTCTACCATGTAATTCATCTTATGTTATTGCAACAAAAATTTTTTTTATTCCCTATTTTTTAATCTGGTACAAAGTATTAATTATAAAATTATAAAAATGCAATCTTCTTAAACAAGAGAAATACAGAAACATACAGAGGTAGTGTGGTAGTGTAATTTACATCTGTCGGGAATTTATACGGGATACGGAAAACTACAGTCTTGCTGTAAGAAGTGGTTAAGACTAGATGATTTTTGAAAGAGTAAAAATTATTCTGCAAAAGTAAAAAGTTTTAAAAGAGAAACGATAAACTTTACCATTTAGGATATCGACACCCAGCATACGGTTAATAAGTTCAATCAACAGAGCTTACATAAATAGGGTATTAGAAATTTATAACTTATAAACATTAATCGTCTTTAAAAATATTTTTAAATATTTTTTAAATATTTTTATAATTTTTTTTTTATTCAACCGGAAAAGTTTTAATTTAATTTCGGTCATCAGGTTCGCATACATATATATATATTTTTTTTATTTGTTTACTTAAAAATTTTCAATCTTACATAAGTATTAACTGAATAAAAACATTTTTGCGTCAGATCGATAATTTTAAGATGTTTTCCTATAAAGTATTATAGTCCATGTCCAATTGGAAACCGATTCCTACAGTTTTAAGAAGTTTATAACAAGGTACTTTTTATACCCTTGCAGAAGGTATTCTTATTTTGGTCAGAAGTGTGCAACGCAGTTAAGGAGACATCTAGGACTCCATAAAAAATATGTATTCTGGATCATGGTTCACTTCCTGAGTCGATATAAGAATGTCAATCTGCCTGTGGCACACCCTCTTCTTTCCTTTGCACGAAATATATTGTCGGGACGACTGGGATCGGCCGATTATATCCTATAGCCACCATATACCGGAACGATCGGAATTGCTTCAACCTTCGCGTTTTTCGGTGTACAGGGGTCACACTCTATTAAAAATTTATTCTATATTAATCTAAACTTGCTATGAATGTTTGTTCGGCTAACTATATTCGTTATTTGCTATATATGTAACAATAGAAATACAATAGTAACAATAGTAACTGCAAGGGTATATCAACTTCGACTCCGGCCAAACTTATCTTTCTTTTCTTGTTATGACTTTGTTTCATTCCTGTTTAGTTAAATATTGTCTTCCAGATTTATCAATACTGGGTGCTACCCATTCCTGTAGTTTCTCTATCATTCTGTGAAGTAAGTCAGTCTCGAGAATAAATTCACATTTTGTCGTTGAACCCGTCTATACATTTGGGTCAGGCAAATTAAAAAATTTTATTGCTCGACTTGCAAAGAAATAGTTATACAAAACAACAAAAATTTTAAATACTTTATTTAGAATTTGTCTACAATTATTGGCCTCATATCGTTTCAGTAAATTGAACATCACTCATTACGATTTCAAAGCAGACCCTATTGATGCTACTGCCTTAGAGGATAAAAGAATTACTAGATTTAGCACTTTTTTTTAAATCTTTTTTAAACTTTTGCGTCGTAAATATTGCATTGTATACTTATCTTCTATGAAGGTCTAGGTTCACCTCAAAAATTTCATCGTAACGTAATCGTTTGGTTATTCAAACGATCGAAAATGCCACAAATTTCTTGTTTTTGGGTGTAGCGTTGGGCTTCTTTCAAATGTATGAATGGTCTTGTAAGGATTGGCCAACTATGTCCGATATCTGGAAAATTTCATATGGATCAGGCGACTTTACTGATACAAGCCAAATAATGTTTTGGAAATGGCACCACTTTCTTGTTTTCGAGTTTAAAAGCTTCGGACTTTTTTAAATCCGTTTTTGTATTGTGATACCGATTCGACTCTGGGCAAAGTTATCTTTCCGTTCTTGTTAATTATTTCCTTTCAGAGGTTAATATAATATTGGTCAAATGTATGCAACGCAGTTAAGGAGACATCTCCCAATAAATTAGATATTCTTGAGTCGATATTAGCATATCCGTATGTCCGTCGGTCCGTCTGTCTGTCTAGACAAACTATGCTTTCAGTTGTCAAGCTATCGACTACACACTCCCTTGTTTCCTTTTCACGCAGAAAATAAGTCGTAACATCCACGTTTTTAAAGGTAAAGACATTTGTTTGACATTTTAGCATTGTATATGCCACCAAGACCCTTCATTTTATCTTTGTTTCTCAATTTTTAAATATCTTAAATTTTTTGTGGCAATATTTAAATAATTTTATTATTTAAGCTTAAAAAATGAAATTTTCACTTTTTAAGAAACTTTTAATTACTTTCAAAAAGCATGAAATAAAAGCTTCATAATTATATGTTTGCATTGTTTTTATTTAATTACATTCGAATTGCAACTATAAGTTTGTGAGTTGATGCCTTTTTGCACACTAATATTAAGAATTACTGTATTATTGTATAACTAACTGTATTTACTATTTGATTGATACATTTTATATTTTATTTCTGTTTACGTTTGTTTTTCTTGTTTTTGTCAAATTTTGTTTGTTTCAGTTGCGTGTGATTCGTGCTTTCCGCTCGACATTGGAAGATTTAAACGAACGCCGTTCCATGCACAGCTTGCATAGCTTACGCAGTGCTAGAAATCAATTGCAAGGGCGAGTAGCCGGTGGCCATACGTTGCACAATTTTAATCTGTTGAGCCCTTCTCACAACAACCTCCAGCAACAGCTTTCCCAGAGTGAAAAGAGGGGGACAATTCGCATGCTGCCATCGGACATTTCTTTTATTGACGAAGATCCACAACAACCGATTTCTTTGCACAACGGACTTAACGCCCAACCCACATCAACATCCAGAAATGTATCTGCCCGTTCCGCTGCCTTAAGCCCTAGAATCGCTGATATAACAAACATTCTTACACAAGAAATGCCTAATAAAAACATTAAATTAAATATATACGAACAGCATGAAACTAGAATTTAAAAAGTCGGCTTTTATAATATTGCAAAGATATAAAGCTTGCTTGATGTGACTTGACAGAACTGACCATGGCTTTTTACTTAATTGTATGAATAAGCTAGAGCTTATTATGCAACCATTCTTTAATGTAAACTTTAATCAAGTGCTTGTTTATCATACACTTTTTTAACTTTAGAATATGCAATCGTTATTTTTGGTTGAACTAAGACTAAAGAAAAATCATAGGAACATGTAAATTAATTAAACATTTGAATTTATTATATTTACATTTATAGAATACTACAGGTATGAGCATAAATATTATATATCCGCAAAAAATAAAACAATTTTTTTTCTGACTTTGTATATATCTGTACTTTTTTTTTATTTTAATCCGTAAATTATACTGAGAATTAGAAATTGCTAATTTTATATACTAAGAATGAAATCGACGGGATATTGTATTAGTAAGTTTACAGTCTGCCAAAGTGTATTTCCATTTTTTGAACTGTATAATCTAAAACTTACGAGCCCGTTTGTAAAGCCTTTTGTACTTACCAAATCAAAATTTCTTTGAATGTTTTATTTTAAAAAGCCTCAGTTTTATCTTCGGAAATTTATAAGATTATTTAGAGAGATCAATAAAAATACAACAATAATGACAAATCATATTTGAAAACTTACAAATTAAGCTTAAGCAAATTAAGCTTAAGTATTGCTGATCATTCGATATGTTTTTATACCCTTGCAGAGGGTATTATAATTTTGGTCAGAAGTGTGATCAGGATCACCTAAGTCGATATAAGCATGTCCGTCTGTCCGTCGGTCTGTCTGTTCCTACGCAAACTAGTCTGTCAGTTTTTGAGCTATCGTCTTGCAACTTCGCACTGTATATAAGTCGGAACGGCCGGGATCGGCCGACAATATCCTATAGCGGCCATATAACTGATTGATCGGAAATGCTATAACTTCCATGTTTTTAAAGATAGAATCATGAAATTTGCACAGGTTCTCTTTTATAGGAATTTAGGCCGATGTGGATTTCATCCGAATTTCATACGGATCGCCGACTATATCATATAACTGCCATATAACTGAACGATAGGAAATTCCACAACTTTCGTGTTTTTGGGCGTAGAAGCGTCGGACTTTTTTTAAAATCCATTTTATACGAATCTAAGCTTGTTATGAATGTTTTTGTATAGATCGGCAAACTGTTTCCGATATTTACTATATCTTTAATCAATAGATGCCGCTATTTAACTGCAAGGGTATATAAGCTTCGGCTCCGTCCGAAGTTAGCTTTCCATTCTCGTTGTTTTAATGATTAAGAAACATTTTTGTTTGTTTTTTTTTTTTTCATATCTATGTTAAACAAATAGTTTAAAATTGAAATTTTAAGTTATTTTTTATAGTAGGTTCTATTGGTTAGTCTATTTTTCTAAAGATTCTTTAAATCAGTGACCAGGTACTACGTATTTCAACCCATTTAAAACTCACAAAATTTTTTATTTGGAAATTAATGAGTTTAAAGGGTATGACTGTATTCCTTCAATGTCTCCATGAATCACCCCGGGATGTACGTGTCGCTTAGAACTTTAAAGGATTTCAGACTGGGCTTAGTCCAAGTGTCGTTGGGTTGCTTAAGAGGTTTAGGTGTCAAGGTTTCGGTGTAAAAATATAAATTTTTTGTTCGGTTTCCTGAAATAACAAAAAAAAAATTAGCTTTTAGTATATTTTCGAGTTGTTTCTTCTCAAAGGTTTTTAAAGTTAGCTTTTGGGCATCCCCCATTCATCAATGGTGGATTTTTTGTACAAAAAAATTAATTTTTGAAGTCATTTGTGCATTTATTTGACAATTTATTTTGTATTTATATTATTATTTGACAAATATTATTGACTTTTCCTGCAGTCCTAACCTATTAAAAAGATCAAAGCTAAAGCTTGCTTTAAACACCCCTTTTAGTAGGCAATCTTTCTTTTGCATGCAACTAGTGAAGGAGATAGTATGTACTCATCTGTATACACATAGTATATGTCGGAACACATGTAGGCGGTGTTGAAGCCAAAGTCATGTCTTCTTCTTCCATGTCATGACGGGGTTGACACAGTCAGTCGTAACTTCCATTCTTCTTCAATATCTTCTTCAAAGTATAAATGGTTCCACCTTTTAAACAAAAATTTGTTTCAATATGTTGCCCATAGTGTCATTATAAAGGCCCAAAAATATTTTTTAATGCCCATCTTTATTAAAAAAATATGCAAATTTGAACAATCTTGAAAATTTTTAAAAAATTTGACTTCTCGATTTTTTTTTAAATGAAATAAAATCAAATGCCTACAAATGCCCATCTCTTAGAATTTAAAAAGTATATATACATTTTTCAAGATATACGAAGTTTTCCTTTTTGGGTAATTTTTGCTTGTATCTAAAATATTTCAAACGCTTAACAGACCCAACCAAACAATGCCCTTCAATATTTTCAAATGCCCATTTCCTATTTTGAAATTATTCAAACTGAAAAATTGTCAAAACATACAAATTTTTTAATATTTTAATTTTTTTCAGGAATCGAACTACGTTTATTTGCCCACAAATACCCATCATTTAGAATTTTAAACAACCGTTTACTTTTCGAGATAGATAACCCAAAAGTTTTAAACATAAAAAAATCGTAAACTTAAGAATTGCCCATCACTGCCATTCTCTCAAAAATCGAAATTTCTCAAAAACAAGACTTGCCCATATTTACCATCGCAAAAGAAGAAGCAATGTTTGTACTTAAGTTTTTATTGAATTTTACTTGTTCTACAAGTCTGTGGCTGTATAGAAAACAGTACTCTTATTAATTCCAATGAATCTTTTAGCTTGCTTTGTGAAGTCATTATGCTCTTCCCATAATCCCGTTATCCTGCGGCAGTAAGCAATGTAGTATCCAATTCCTGAGCCTGATCCCGGAACGTATTCAATAGCTCCGCTTACAATATAACATTTTTCTTCAATTTGTATTCTTTCAGGAAGCTGTCGCAATGTGGTAGATCTTGGTGCATCGGGATATATCTATTGTTTAAAACTATCAAACGCAAATTTCATATCTATGATGATATGTGCTCCAGGGTGTGCATGAAAAATCGTTTCTGCACCGCATACTTTGCATTTGCCTCTTTTTGATGCAAAACAATTATTAATCGTTTCTATTAGCCCGTCATGCACACCCAGGCTGGTAATTTGTTCAGCATCTACCAGCTCCATGCATTCGAGGCATTTATACGAATTGTCACAACTCAGGATACCATTTTCATGCATTTTTTTATACTCGGTATTCCCTGCATGACCTTTTTTGTGAATGTTCCGATCCGAGTACGCAACACAGTTAGTTTCCGAGAAAAATGTCTGCAGGATCCGTCCTCTTTCACAAGACAACGGTGCACTTATTCCATATATGGCGTATTTTTGGGAAAATAATAATACTAAATTTTCCGTCTCTAGCAATTCAATGGCCCGCTTGTAGTAGACGTTGTCCATATATGCAGTCGCAACTATTTTTTAGCCAAAGAATCAAATCGGCAGGTGTTTTTAAAATTAATAAATTTTTGTTCAATCCATATTGGGTATTTTTTGTCTTGTCTTTCCAATTTTCCTCTTCCAGGAGATGATCATTACTTTTTCGTCTGTTATTTTTGTAATTTCTTTTTCATATTTTTTCAATTTTTTTTGTCAATGAAGGCCGGGGTTTTTAACGTTGTTCTTTTAGTGACTGCACGCTCTAATTTGCGTACTGCTTTGATGCATCGGACATGTTGAGTAACAAATTTATCGGCCCGTACAGGTCTGTTAAATATGCTCATATCATATATTTTCAAATCTTTGAAATAGGCCTACTCCATTGCAGAGGACCCAACATCATATTGCGATAAGAATTTGTTTTTCATTACGTTAGTCCATAAAATAAAGTATTGTGCCAATTTAATCAAGGGCTGGACCAATTCTGGGAGGAAATATGGGTTTGGACGACTTTTAGTGGATTAACAATTAGATGCTTTTTTCTCTGCCGATTTCGAAATTTTGTTTATAAATGCACTTATTTCTTTATCTACTCCATCCGGTTCCAATTCTTTCGGTAAACTGTTTTCATTGTTTTGAAATTCGTCATCATGTTCTGGTGCCGCAAACATGGCAATTTTCCCAAGAACAAAATTGCTGGCATAATTTTCTCCCGTTTCATTGAGACCTGAGGATTCGCTTAAACCCACAATATGGATCGACTTTAACATTTTTTTTTTTAACTTTCCATTGTTTCACAATGTCGCGATCAAGCGAGAATTAAATTCAACTTTTAGTTTCTGGGTTTTTTATTCTTTATATAATTCACAAGTTATGCAATAAATCCAATTTGAAAGGTCCACGACCGCAGCGACTCTCGCACCCAAATCAACTACCGAAAGTGCATTAAGGCACAATGCGTTCCACAGAGCTAACGGCTCACACAACAAACGCATTGCGCTATGCAAACTCGGCTGTGCTTATACCCTACGCATGGTTTGTTTACATTTTCTTATCTTGGTTATTGTGGGGCTCTCACGGAGCCTAGCTGCTGATCCCAACATTCTCCCCCCCGTTGGAAGTCAAGCTTTCAACAACAATTAGTGAGATGGGATAAGCAGCAATATTCCATGGGTCCATTCCATTCCTGGGTCTATGTTTAACGACAAGGGCGGTCCACTCCATCCAGAATGGGATTCTCCTGATCTGGGGTGACCATGAGCTTGAACCACGAGCAAGTGATGGTCGCCAGGGTCCATCTTTCCTAGTCGCGCATGTTGTGTTCGTATCTCTCGTATCTCAGACTGAAGGCCCACAGAAAGGAGACCGAAAAGAACCATAGCCCAAACCATCATGCTGAGGATTGAGGACAGAAAAATGAAAGAACGCTCATTCATGCCCTTACTCCTCCTCCTTCTTGCATGATTAGCGATTCGGACCGCCGCAGACATCTTGGCCGGAGCAGTCGAAAGCTTAGCAGAGCTCTCGGGCGCAGCAGCAGTGGCAATCGGCTTCTGGCGGGCATCCTCAGCGAAGTCTGGCTTGGTGGCAGCATGGGCGGAACCTGGCGCTTCATCAGCAGTTGGGATTGGACATTCGTCGACATAAACATCCCGCCGCAGGAGATCATCCAGGCGCTTCTCCAGCGCGCCCTTGGCCTCAAGTGACGGAAGGTGGTATGTTGCTGCTGCGATGGCCCCTCGGGCTCGGCTGCCGCCACCCGAGACAACCCATCCAAGGCGCGTCTTTTGCAGAACTGAAAGACCAACACGCAACTGAACTTGGCCAACAGACAATAGGTCAAAAAATAGGCTTGCGCCAATCAATAGATCGATGCGTTGCGGCTCGTGGAAGCTGGGATCGGCGAGCACTAAATTTTCAGGAATTTCCCAGTCCGACACATTTATGGGACCGCTGGGCTGAATCCTTGTGATCTTCGAGGCGACAACTGCCCTGATGTAAGCGGAATAACCGGAAATCCGCGATTGCATGTAGACGCTAACTGAGTTGCCATCTGTTGAGAACTCGGTATCTCCAAGTCCAGTTATGGCCACGGCGCATCTAGAAGGACAAAGCTGGAGCAGGCTTGCCAAACGCGACGTAATAAGGTGCACTTGTGAGCCAGAGTCCAACAGTGCCCGACAAGGAAACATGCCACCGGAGCGGCCACGCACTAAAATGTTAGCGGTAGGCAGCAACGCAATTTCCGAATGGCGATCCTGAACCACAAGTGAATTTGCAGGGAGTGCATGCCTGCCTGAATCAACGACCTGGTCAGGAGAAGGCACGCCAGGTCCAGATGAGGCGGAGGCTATGTTGCCAGGCAGAGATTCCCGTGAATGCAAGGAGGCATGATGCCTGCGATGGCACATCCGACAATGCGAAGAGTTGCATCCACGTGCAAAGTGACTTGGTTTCAGGCACACAAAGCAAAGGGCTAACCTTGTGACCTCACGCCACCGTTCCTCAATAGATAAGGCGTTGAACCTCGGGCAGGCGGGCAAAGAGTGCGTCGAGGCGCCACACAGGGAGCACGCATCGACGGGGGCGCTGGCTAGCATGCAGGATCGATTATTGGTCAGTCCCCGTCGGTCTGCATGGGCAGCCATGGCGATATCCACCGTTTCGAGCGTCCTGCATCGCTGCTCCAAAAATCTGGACATAGATTCCCACGTCGGAATAGCATCCTCCTTCGAGGCCGCTTGCAACTCCTCCCACTTGGCCTGCGTGGACGGATTCAGCTTTTGGAACAGGATTTGCACAAGTAGGCAGTCTTGTATTTCCTTAGACGATCCAGAGCTCATCAGCGCTCGCATGTGCCCATTAAATTTGTCGGACAACTCCCGAAGTGTTGCTACGGACCCGGGCTCAACTTCTCGAAGGTGGAGAATCTCATTTACGTGGGTCTGAAAAATCAATCGCCGATTACTAAAACGGTTGCGCAAAAGATCAAGAACCACAGAGTAGTTATCATCAGAGATTTCCAACGCACGAACGGTTTCCAGCGCAGAGTCCCGCAGACACGAAACCAACCACCGGAGCTTCTCCATCCTCGTTAGTTGAGGATGATTGTCAATGATCGTTTTGAACAGGGAGATAAAATCCGACCATTCTGAGTACCCGCCACTGAATGTGGGCAACGGCAACGTCTCCTAACCATGTCGTTGGTTCAGGCAGGCATGCACCCCCCGGCAAATTCATTTGTGGTTCAGGATCGCCATTCGGAAATTGCGTTGCTGCCTACCGCTAACATTTTAGTGCGTGGCCGCTTCGGTGCCATGTTTCCTTGTCGGGCACTGTTGGACTCTGGCTCACAAGTGCACCTTTTAGGATTTCCGATTATTCCGCTTAAATCACGGCTATTGTCGCCTCGAAGATCACCGAGATTCAGCCCAGCGGTCCCATAAATGTGTCGGACTGGGAAATTCCTGAAAATTTAGTGCTCCCCGATCCCAGCTTCCACGAGCCGCAACGCATCGATCTATTGATTGGCGCAAGTCTATTTTTTGACCTATTGTCTGTTGGCCAAGTTCAGTTGCGTGTTGGTCTTTCAGTTCTGCAAAAGACGCGCCTTGGATGGGTTGTCTCGGGTGGCGGCAGCCGAGCCCGAGGGGCCATCGCAGCAGCAACATACCACCTTCCGTCACTTGAGGCCAAGGGCGCGCTGGAGGAGCGCCTGGATGATCTCCTGCGGCGGGACGATTGGGGGACGATGCGGCGATTTATGTCGACGAATGTCCAATCCCAGTTGCTGATGATGCTGTAAGCGTTTCTGATGTTGCGGTTGCTATTTTGAAGCCCGTTTCCGCCTCTGACTTGGCGCCTGCCGTAGTTCCAGCTATCCAGGCTCCGGCTGCTGCTCCTGCCATCGCTACCGGTCCAATTGCGAACGTCGTTCCAGCTGCTTCGGACACAAGGTACGATTTGGCCGATAAGTTTATTACTGTGAGCTCCACTGCACCAGCTCTGTCTACCGGACCCCGTCTTGTTACTGCCGCTGCTGATGAAGCGCCAGGTTCCGCCCATACTGCCACCAAGCCAGACTTCGCTGAGGATGCCCGCCAGAAGCCGATTGCCACTGCTGCTGCGTCCGAGAGCTCTGCCAAGCTTTCGACTGTTCCGGCCAAGATGTCTGCGGCGGTCCGAATCGCTAATCATGCAAGAAGGAGGAGGAGTAAGGGGATGAATGAGCTGTCTTTCATTTATCTGTCCTCCATCCTCAGCATGATGGTTTGGGCTATGGTCATTTTCGGTCTCCTTTCTGTGGGCCTTCAGTCTGAGGTACGAGAGATACGAACACAACATGCGCAACTAGGAAAGATGGACCCTGGCGATCATCACTTGCTCGTGGTTCAAGCTCTTGGTCACCCCAGATCAGGAGAATCCCATTCTGGATGGAGTGGACCGCCCTTGTCGTTAAACATAGACCCAGGAATGGAATGGACCCATAAAATATTGCTGCTTATCCCATCCCACTAATTGTTGTTGAAAGCTTGACTTCCAACGGGGGGGAGAATGTTGGGATCAGCAGCTAGGCTCCGTGCAAGCCCAAAATAGAAGAAATATAAAAATGTAAACAAACCACGTGTAGGGTATAAGCACAGCCGCGTTTGCATAGCGCAATGCGTTTGTTGTATGAGCCGTTAGCTCTGTGGAACGCATTGTGCTTCTATGCACTTTCGGTAGTTGGTTATTGATAGCGAGTCGCTTCGGTCGTGGACCTTTTTGGAGTTGATTGTTCTTGCGAAATTGTGAACGATTAACAATAATAAAAACTAAAATTAAATTCTTTAGTTTTACTCCCGCTTGTTAGCGCGACATTTGTCCACCTGCACGGTGTCGTTGGCGTGGATCAGAGGATCCGGGTAGCGGATGGTGCGACCGTCGTGTGTGACCTGGAATGAATTACCCTTGGCGTAGAAGCGTCGAACTTCTTTTAAAATCCATTTTATACGAATCTAAGCTTGTTATGAGTGTTTTTGTAAGGATCGGCTAACTATATCCGATATTTACTATATCTTTAATCAATCGAAGCCGCTATTTAACTACAAGGGTATATAAGCTTCGGCTCCGTCCGAAGTTAGCTTTCCATTCTCGTTTTTTATACCCTTGCAGAGGGCATTATAATTTTGGTCAGAAGTGTGCAACGCAGTGAAGGAGACATCCAGGACCTATAAAGAATATATAATCTTGATCAGGATCACCTTCTGAGTCGATATAAGCATGTCCGTCTGTCCGACTATATTATATAGCTGCCATATAACTGAACGATCGGAAATGCCACAACTTTCGTGTTTTTGGGCATAGAAGCGTCAGACTTCTTTTAAAATTCTTTTTATACGAATCTAAGCTTGGTATGAATGTTTTTGTAAAGATCGGCTTTATTAAAAATATTTAGGTAGATTGTTACCCTCTTTTATTTTAAATATTTTGCATAGCGCTTTTTATTATCTACCTATCTATCTACCGTGTACCTCTTTATACCCTTGCAGAGGGTAATATAATTTTGGTCAGAAGTGTGCAACGCTGTGAAGGAGACATCCAGGACCCCATAAAGTATATATATTCTGGATCAGGATCACCTCCTGAGTCGATATAAGCATGTCCGTCTGTCCGTCGGTCCGTCTGTCTGTCTGTCTGTTTCTACGCAAACTAGTCTCTCAGTTTTTGAGTTATCGTCTTGAAACTTTGCGCACACCCTTCTTTGCACGCAGTATATAAGTCGCACGCAGTATATAAGTCGAAACGGCTGGGATCGGCCGACTATATCCTATAGCTGCCATATAACTGAACGATCGGAAATGCCACAACTTTCGTGTTTTTAGGCGGAATTTTTTTAAAATCCATTTTATACGAATCTAAGCTTGTTATGAATGTTTTTGGAAAGATCGGCTAACTATATCCGATATTTACTATATCTTTAATCAATAGAAGCCGCTATTTAACTGTAAGGGTATATAAGCTTCGGCTCCGTCCGAAGTTAGCTTTCCATTCTCGTTTACCTATGGAAAAGTTAAATATCATATGAAAGTGAAGTACTACGAATGGTTTTAACCAAAATAAAATAATTTTGTATTATCTATAATAAAACATATATTTCTACAATATATTAGTATATGTATAAATATGGTTGGCAATAAGAAGTCGAAAAATTTATGACCGAGAAAATTGGCAGTGATGGGCAAGGCTTTATTTAAAAGATGGGCATATGTGGGCATATAAACCTACTTCAATTCCTGAAAAAAATAAAAAATTCAAAAGTTTTATGTTTTGACAATTTTCCAATTTAAATAATTTTAAAATGGGAGATGGGCATTTGAAAATATTGAAGGGCATTGTTTGGTTTGCTCTGTTTAAACATTTTGAATATTTCTGGAATTGGAATTGGAATATTTTTAAAATTTTTTTTAGATACAAGCAAAAGTTACCCAAAAAGGAAAACTTCGTAGATCTTGAAAACAATTTTTTTTTTAATTCTAGGAGATGTGCATTTGTAGGCATTTGATTTTATTTCATTTAAAAAAAAATATTCAAAAAGTCATTATTTTTGCATATTATTGAAACGGAAGTTGGGCATTTGAAAATATTGATGGGCATTTAATTGGCAACTGAATGCACCCTTTTTTTTAAAAAAAAAATATCTTTTCACCCGACTCAACTTCACGAAGCTTAGTGTTCGTGGTCAAATTTTGTGTTCGCAAGAATGCTCATATGTAAATTGAACTCATTATATTTTGTGTAAGTTGGCGAGCATGTTAACTTATACCTATCAGAATACTTGGGGTCTAGGTAGAAAGCTCCCTAGGCTATACTCTGATAGTTTCTCTATTGCACTTAAGTTATTGTCTTTAGTGAAACATGGTTAAAGCCTGATACTTTTAGTGCCATAGTTTTTCCAGATAGGGGAATATGTGATAGGTTCCCTCCTGAAGAGGTCAAGTTGCAAGAGTTTTCTTACTTAGAATTTATTTGCGTTAAGGTCGCTTTTTCCGATCAATCGCTGTTTATTACCTGTTCTTATATACCGCCTTCATAAGAACCGCCTATGTACTGTCCTGCTATGCAGTCGGTTTTCAATATTATGTCCGATAGCGACCAGCTCGTGAATATCGATCAATATCGTCAAATATCGATAATGTTTCGCCTTTATCACTTTCGACACACCATGATTTGACTGCTGGCATGTTTGACATGTCTTTAGATCAAATTAGCCATGTCTTTAATTTTTAGGTCTGCTTATGTATCTGATGCTGATGGAATTACCCTCCAGAGCACTGCTTTTGGTGACCCCTGAAGATGCACATCATTCTACGCTTGAGGTTTCAATCGAAACCATTGCCTCTGACTTTAAAGATCTTAATTCTTTCCTTTGATTGGTCTGATCTTTTGGCATGCAATGATATAAATATAGTCTTCGAATATTTTTATAGAAGTGTGAATATTTTTTTTGACTTATGTCAATATGTCCGTCCGTTATTGACAATCCCCCTTGGTTCACAATTTGGTTTGGTTGGCTTACAATCTTAAACATATTAAAATAGACTTTTGAACAAATTTAGAGGAACTATCTGCAACTTAACTGTTTTAAGGTACAGTACCTAGGCCGAACTTCACAGTTATAGAGATTATATTCTCTCGGGTTTAGTTGACTCAGGATTCGAAGCAGTTTTTTAATTTTGAAAACACAAAGCCGAAACCTGTATCTCCTCCCTTGCTCTCGTTTGAAGATTCTTCTGCGAAAGCGGATCAGGCCATTGCAGATCTATTCGAAAAATGTTTTCAAACAACGTTTTTATCTTGTACTATTTCTGATCAGCCTTACAAATATGAAATTCATTCAACCAATCTAATTTTTGGTTCCCCTATCTCCGAGTGCAGTTTGTTATCAGGTCAAACTGTCACTTTCACTTGGCCCCCATGGGTTACCAAGCTGTGTGCTAAAGAATTGCGCCGAGTCACTGAGCAAACCCCTTTTAAGGCTGTTTACTTTGTCTTTCGAAATGTTGGTAATTCTCCATATGTGGATTTGATCCTTTATAATTCGTCTTCATAAAAAAAGAAGAAAATCTTTTTTTTATTATTCTTCTTACGTCGATTTCCAGCTACCTTTCCTACCAACCCGATGCGTCCTTTTTAAAAAAGTATTCTCCTACCTAGTCCGAGCTACTTCTGGAGTCCCTCAAGGAAGTCATTTCGGGCCTTTACTTGTTACCGTTGTCATAAATGATTTGGCGTTTGCTTTACGTTACTCTCTTATACTTATGTACGCAGATGACGTTAAGCTTTGTCTTCAAAACAAATATTCCTCTGACCAACACAAACTTAAGTCAGATTTGGACAAGTTTCAAAATGGGTGTTTCGTAAATAACTAGATTAATGGGTCAAAATGCAAACTAATGTCATTTTATTGTTTTTTTACTAAGGATAAGTCCAGGACTTATTTTCTCTATGGGGCTGCACTAAAAAGGAAACCTCAGGTTAACTACCTAGTAAATTAGGCACTATACTGGGATTTTTTTTTGAGCAAGATTTCGCAGCTTGTCTCCAAGTTTGGGAACATTGAGATCACGTTCGATGTCTCTGGTTCTTATAAACCACGGAGCTCCAGAGATTCTTCGAAACGTTTTAGCTTGCAAAATCCGGATTTTGTTAGGGTTGGTTTTTGCAGCAATGCCATAAACCTGGAGTCCGTAGAAAAGACTAGGCGCTAATATGGACTTATATATTTGAACCTTACTTCCAAGAGCGAGCTTGTTGCGTGGTGCAAGAAGCAGAGCCATTCGAGTCACTGAAGGAGTGTTGGACACAAGTGATGTGCCTGCCAAAAGTGAGTTTTTTGTCCACAGTGACACCAAGGTACTTGTATGCAGGAAGGGCTCTGATTGGACTTTCATTGAGGTTGACTCCTAGGCAGGTACTTCGGCAACTGGTAAACATAACATTGGCACATTTGTCTGCATTTATTTGAATATTCCAGTTCATGGCTCATTGGTGGAATGCGTCCAGATACTCTTGCAGAGCAAATGTGGCAGCTAAGATACTTCTGCTTTTGGAGCAGTGTTATCAGTGTAGGTCGCAATTAGCACTACTTGCTTATTTACTTCAGTAATAGGAGTATATGTAGGCATATCTGTAGTATAGATAGAGTATAGGGTAGGGCCGAGGACGCTACCTTGGGGGACTCCAGCAGAGATCGATTTAGTGGACGATTTGTATCCATCAGCAGGAGCCCAGGGTGCCACACTCTGTCAAAAGCCTGCTGGATGCTGCATACTCTTTCTTCTCTAAGGCTTCTAGAGCAAAGTTGACAACTCTGTGTAATTGTTCAGGGGTTCCGTGTTGAAGACGAAATCCAAACTGGAATTCCGGAATCGCACTGGTGACTTTCTCGTACATAAGTAGCCTGTTCAGGAGCAGCCTTTCCATGATTTTTTCTAGAGATGGTAGGAGACTAATAGGCCTGTAAGAGTCAACGTCAGTTAGCGACTTTCCTGGTTTTGGGATTTCGCCGATTTCCATGCTTTCGGGAAGTATCCAACAGTTAGAATGCTGTTGAACAACTTCACCAGGATCTCTAAGGCTTGATTCGGAAAAAGTCGAATCGCCCTGTTGTCCAGAAGGTCTTCACCAGGAGTTTTCTTTGGCGAAAGTTTACTTACTAGGACTTTCACCTTTGTCAGTGAGACAGGGTTAGCAGGCAGGCTCATTTGAAATGGAGATTCCAGAAACTCATCAACTTGTCGACGTATGTTATCAGGCGAAAAGTCGTATGGCTTAAAACGTTGCTCCAGATTGTTAGCAAACGCTTCAGCTTTCTCTAGGCTTGTTCGGCACCAGCCGCCTGATGGATTTCGAATGGCTGATTTTGGCGTGGGTTGTGCCTTATACCTTTTTGTGATACGCCACAGCGGGTAGTTAGAACCAGCATCTGTGTCCAGGTTTTCCAAAAATTTGTCTATAGATTCTTGTTTTCTTCGGGCGAGAACCTTGCTTAGGGAGTTAGCTAGCCGATTATGTATCTGATGGATACGGGCGTCTCCCGTTCTTGAATATTCTCTTCTTACTCTTCGCTTTAAATTGAGGAGTGCATTAATTCTGGGTGGTAGCTGTTGATGCCTAGAGGTGTCCGCACTTTGGTGAATACTGGGTGCTGCTATCTCAGCAGCCTGGTTTACCATTCGCATGAAAAGGCTGATGGCGTTGTCGATGTCAGAAGGTTCCTGGATTTGTATGTTTACCTCGCTTAGTTGTTCTAGGTGGACTTTAAAAGCGTTTAAATTAGCACCTCTGGCAAGTAGTCGTGGGCGCTGTGGTTTATTTACAGGTGTGGTATGCAGTGTGGCCAGGATAGGAGTGTGGTCCGAGGAAAGTTCATGGAGCGTTCCTACTTGTAACCTATTTATAGCGTATCCATTGATTATGAAGAAATCAAGTGCAGTCGGTGTTAACATGGGGTTATATGAGTAAAAAGTGGGTTCCCCTGTGGCAAGTACTTGGTATTGCCCATTTACTTCTTGCAGCTGCTTACCCCTCCTACAGGATCGGGAGTTTCCCCACCAAGTGTGTTTGGCGTTATAATCACCGCCAGCAATGAACTTGCTTCCAAGACCAGCTAGCAAGGATTCAACTTCTGATTGAATCCATGTTATTGTTGGAGATAGGTATATCGCTGCTAAGGTGACGTTCCCTTCCGAGGTCTGTACTTGGACTCTCGCTATCTGTCTGTCGTTGCTAGAGGCTGGAGGTAAGGGATTGTGAGTAAGGGAATCCTTTATAATGACTGCAGACCCGCCCCTATTATTGCCACTGGGGTGAAAAGCATGGTAGATGAGATAGCCTGGCAAATAGATACGTTCCTCGGCACACATGTGAGTTTCTGTGGTCAGCATTATGTCTATGTTATGAGCGCTGAGGAATAATCGAAGCTCTTCAGAAGCTCTGACTAATCCTCGAGCGTTCCACAATCCGATTTCGCTTTAGTTTTTTAGATTTATCTATTCTGACCGGACAGCTTTTATCAGTCGAAACGTGATTACCGCCACAGTTTATGCACATCGCTTACCCAAAGTGAGGAACCAGTTGCAAGAGGGCCACTACATCTACCACAAACGAGGTCTAGAACACAGTAATTTTTTGAGTGCCCAAAAATTTGGCATCTTTGACATTTGAGTAATTCCATTCTACGGGAAGCACGCTCCACAGGGACTCTGTATCGCCTAAGTTGTGTAATTTTAAGGGACTCCGCTACGTTAGTGCTCTGCTTAAGGTTGACAAAAAACAAATTTTGTCTAGTTTTATAATTAATTGTAGCTTCATTATCTTCTTCGTGAATTTGAATGTTCTTCCAGTCAGACTTTTTGGGGCAGTAAATATTAAGGACCTCAAAGCCTTTGTCAGTAAATCCCTGTTCAATCTGTGATTTCGGTACATTTGAATGGATTCCTCTGAGCACAACTCTGTATGCCTTGTCATAACATTCGGCACGCAGATAGCAGAGATCTTGTTAGATTTTGCAGATTGGTCATCACCACCAGTGGCACCTATATCGCCATTGATAGAGTCAGCATCTTTCAGGTCCTGTTCCATTTGATCTGCTTCAGCAGCCAGAATCGCGAATCGATTGCTACCCAAGGCTTTTGCAGAGGAAGAATCAGACGGCTTGTTGAGCGGCGTCGAGGTCTGCAGCTTAGCTTTGCGGGTCGGGAGCGGAGTGAGAACAGGTAAAGAGGGGCGGGCCACGTCTTTGCGTTTCTGGCTGACATTTCGTCCAGAAGCTTGGAAAATAAATTTCGAACTATTTTTCTAGTTCTCCAACGAAAATAATACACTTGTCAGCGGAGACGTGGTTGAACAAATGCTGCTGGCCGCTGTTGCACACAGTGTACGTAGAAGTATAGTCCAAGGTTGTTTTGGAGTTTGTAACATACCTTGGTTGATGGCTCGCACTGGTAAATGTTAAGGTACTCGTTGTGCAAGTACTTGTAGTTGTCACTGCATGTAGGTGGCTAACCTTGTTAGTTAATTCAATTGAATTATGAATATCTTTGATCAAACTGGTTCTTTCATCCTCTCAAAGTCAATCAGCTTATTACTAAGCTCTGATTGATCAGACGAGTAATTCATATTTAGGCAGAATGCAATATTTGTTTACAATTAAAAATATTGTTTCTGTCTATCCTCCACCTCTCTTTCACCTGGCAACCTTTCAAAAGTATATATTCCTCGTTTCGGATCTATTCTTGCGATTTGATACGTACGATAAAAGACAGCGTCCACGGTTGGTTGGGCGGGAGATGGGCTGAGCCTCACGAATATTATATATAAAGAGAAAAACCTAAAAGTCAAAAAAAACACTGTACGAACAGAAATCGCATGATTGAAGACGTCGAAAAAAGTGTTGAAGAAAATTAGTCGCTGTAATTGGTATGATCTGGTCGCGAGTTTCAAAGTTTTCATTTGTGCTATGCGAACATTATATTAAATTAATTTTACGGGCTCTTGGTTTCGGTTTCGTGATACACGAGTTGGTCTATATATAACTTGTTGAAATAAGCAGAACCCGACGTCTATTGGCTACGGAGTGTCAATAAGTGACCGAAGCAGGCAGAAATACCAATATTTGTTTTTGTCTATTAGTTAGACTATAGTTGTCTATTAAGTTAGACGTTAAAGAGCAAGACCTAAAGTGGTCAATTAATACATTGATATTACAAATTTAAATGGTTCGACGGTTGATAAAAAATCAAAAAAACGATAGGTCAGCTGAAGAGCGTGGAACTAATCTGTAGCAGCGCTGATTTCCTTATTTAATATATAAGAATATATGCTGAAACTGGTCCAGATTAGATCTGCCTGCTTCCTAGTTAGCTCATGGTATTGGAAACTTAATGGCAAATGAGAAATTATCTTTTTACGTTGTGCGTTATTGTGTTAGGTAGTATTATGTGTTGCTGATCTCTTCTATAAATAAAGGCAATATTCAAGTGATTTGCTTGAATGTTTCACCTGCAGTTTTTGTGCCCACTACGCCGCACGAAATCACCTTTCAAAAAAAAAATAAAATGAGACCTCCTCATACTGCGGCTTAGAAAGCTTAAAAAGCTGTAAAGCATCTCACCATGGACAAAAGTCAAGAGGGCCTATGCCTCACTACCAAGGACATAACCCTAAAAATTTGGGTTTAAAGTTTGCTTGTTTGCGAAGTTGGCTTAATTTTTCAAATTCCTAAAGTCTTCATTGCAACTCTTATATAAATTATATAAATTTTAAATTATACTAATTTAACTATTTCAATAAAATCCTATATGGTCTTATCATTTAACCTTCTCGAGTCTACGCGTGCCATTTGTCATTTAAATTATAGCTTTATGTTGGCAATAAAAATCTAAAAACACTAATATAAGTTTTAAAACCTATCCGAAGCTTATTTACGCGAAACTTAAGAATTATGCTTAGGCGCGGAAAACAAAAACAAAATAATTTGAACTAAAATTTTTGTTAGTAAAAGTAATATAACATGTTACCTCAATAAGGTTTCATATATGCAAATAGTTCGCTAATTTTCGATTTTATTACTATTTCGGCATCACTTTCTAGGACATTTTTATAGCCTTGCAGAGAGAATTATAACTTTGGTCAGAAGTGTCCAACGCAGTGAAGGAGACATCTAGGACCCCATAAAGTAAATATATTCTGGATCAGGATCACCTCCTGAGTCGATATAAGCATGTCCGTTTGTCAGTTTCCACACGAACTAGTCTCTCAGTATTTGAGCTATCGTCTTCAAACTTTGCACACCACACCCTTCTTTCCTTTGCACGCTGTATATAAGTCGCAACGGCCGGGATCGTCCGACTATATCCTGCAGCTGCCATATAACTGAACGATCGAAAATGCTATAACTTTCATGTGTTTAGAGATAGAAACTATAAATTTGCACAGATTCTCTTTTGTGGGAATCTAAGCCAGTATGGAATATTTCATACGGATCGGCCGACTATATTATATAGCTGCCATATAACTGAACGATCGGAAATGCCACATCTTTCGTGTTTGGCACTTCTTTTAAAATCCATTTTAAATGAATCTAAACTGGTTATGAATGTTTTTGTAAAGGTCGGCTAACTATGTATATCCGATACATTTATAATATACAATTAAGCGCCAAAAAATAAATTCAGCAAGTTTCTTCTTTTGTTTGTGCGATCTTTTTCATAATTATATTTTATCAATTTAATCCAGGGACCGTAATCATTTAAAGTGGTATTTTAAAGATTAGATTAGATTAGATTAGATTTGATTAGATTTTAATTTAAAATACGTTTTTACGGTATTCTGATTATGATAATGATAGAGATAGAGATATTTTTTAACAATGTAAAAGAATACAAAAAATTTAATTTTTTAGCGAAAAAAAAATAAAAATCCCAAAAAATGGGGAAAAAATAAATGGAACATTAAAAGGAAGAACAATTTAAATGTCTTAATCTGTACCAGCTAGCAAATGTTGTGCACTGTGCACTTGTAACGTGGGTGTGGACTATGGGTAATTTTCCCGTTTCGGTGGCATAAATTCAGTTTTCGAAGGTAGCCATATTAAAAATTTTTAAAATTCATTTTATATGATGGTTAATAAAGCCAAGGGTGTGCTTGGTTTCATTAAAAGATGGTCAAAGGAATTTAATGACCCTTTTATAACCAAAACTCTTTACATATCTTTAGTTCTTCCGATTCTTGAATACGGTTAATGTGTCTGGAGTCCCCAATATGGGGTTCATCAAGACCGTATTGAATCAGTACAGAAGAACTTTCTCATTTTTGCTCTTAGGGGTCTAAACTGAGATGTAAGTATTCAACTCCCGTCTTATCATAGCAGACTACTTTTAATAAACTTAACATCCCTACTAAACCGTAGGACTATGCTGGGTGTAGTTTTCATCAATAACCTTATTAATGGTGAAATCGACAGCCAGAACCTTCTAAGTCTGTTAAAATTTAACGTTCCTTTTAGGGCCTCTCGAACTTTCCTCCACTTATTTCTTAACTTTTGTAGGTCAACATATGCCCAGCATGACCCTTTCAGGGTACTATGTTCTGACTACAATAACCTCTATCAAATCATTTCACAAAACTCTTGCATGAAATCTTCTATTCTTTCCTACTTAAGAGAGCAACAATGTAACTCTTCCTCGTAACCTTTTTACAATACTTATTCCTCGTCTCGGATCTATCCCCGCGGATCAAGCCGTACGATAAACGGCAGCGCCCCTCGGTCGGTTGGGCGGGAGTGCTCTTATATTAGCGTTAAGTAAAGCTTTGGAAGGCTTTATGGAGCTTTATCTCAAAAATATTACCCGGGAATAACTTGAAAACAGTTCCGACAATTGTTTGAGCAGCGTCAGCGACGCCAGCAGCCGTCATTTTAAATTTTCTTAATAGTCGTCCAGTCGCAGTGTGATGTCACTGTTTACAAAACTGCGTAATTTGAATTCTGAAAAAATTTCCATCGCGCTAGCTCTTGGGCACATGGCTAGTTTCGACCGTCGTCGAATGTTACACACAACGCATGTAAACAATTTACGTGAATTAGTATTCTCAGCGATAAGAGAGCACCCTAATGGTTGAAACTGGGGAAATCAAATATTACCAGTGTGGAAAACTAGGCCAGAAAAAGCAAGACTGGAAATCTGTATCTCAGGTTTCGGCAACTGGAAAGTATCGGCGGTCAGAACAGCCCCGTCATGGAAGGACAAACGTCTCCATGAGAGAAAATTTGTGTTCTTACTGACTGTAATTCCATAAAGTCTTCTCGAAATAAAGTCGAGTTGTCCCTTAGAATTTATCGTTAGTGGGAGTTCCTACAAACATTTGAATTCGAAATTGAATATGGAGAGGGTAAATGTATGGCACACGTGGACTTTCTATCTAGGAACCCGGTGTCTAAAGAATAAGTCAGTACTAAATAAAATAGAAGGAAAACGAAATGACTCAACAGAAATACCCGAGATCTGGATGCTGGTGGAACAAGTGGAGTAGAAAATTTGATTGTCCCTTTTGGCGTGCCAACACGTTTAATTGCCGATCAGGGGTTAAGTGTAGTCCTTTAGAACTTTTGATTGGTAAAGTTGGGCGACCAAGAACATGGCGGCCAACATGAGACGATAAAATTTGATAAAAATATGGATAACGACAATGGAAAGCTAACTTCGGACGGAGCCAAAGCTTATATACCCTTGCAGATATAAAGATATAGTAAATATCGGATATAAACATGAAAGTTTTTGGCATTTCCGATCGTTCAGTTATATGGCAGCTATAGGATAGGACTATATAGCTATAGTCTGCTGATCCGTATGAAATTTTCCAGATCGGCTTAGATTCAGAGAGTTCTAGTTCGCGTAGAAACAGACACACGGACAGACGGACATGCTTATATCAACTCATTAGGTGATCCTGATCCAGAATATATATACTTTATGGGGTCCTAGATGTCTCCTTCATTGCGTTGCACACTTCTGACCAAAATTATAATATCCTCTGCAAGGGTATAAAAATAAAGTAACAAGGGTAACTTTGTGCTGCTAAAAAACAGCGAGAGACAGCAAACAATATTAGATCCTAAGTTCAGAGGAAATTTGTAGTCGAAGTATTGAACGGAGACTAATACATTTTAAAGTCTACACAGAACAATAGGCGCTACAAGTTTTGGGTGATGGACAATTTTATTTGTTTGAAAATGTATGAAGTCAATGTGTTGACGAAGAATTTATAAGTTGACTTGTAGAAGTATAGTTATGTATTTTTGATTACCAATTATTAATTAAAACTTGAACTGATTTGACATAGTTTGAAAACGTTTTATTGATTTATGAATTTCTTAAATCTGTTCAATTTTTTCTTTAATAGTTAAAAATTAGTCAAGTTTGAATATTTTTGTGATAAAATATTGATAAAAATAATTAAACATGTTTTTTTTAATATATTTGTCATTTTGAGCCACTCCTACTATTCCAAAGGGAGCGTATTGATTCATATAATAATATATGAATCACTGTTATGACTGAAACGGACCTTTTAACGTCATTATATAACGTCAATATAACGTCTTCATATATTATTATATGAAGCAATATTGATTCGTTTGCGAGTTATTAATTAAAGCCACAAAATTGACGTTAGAAGGTCCGTTTCAGTCATAACAGTGATTCACCTGATCTAAGATAAAATAGGTAATAATAAAAAAAATCTATAAGCTATTTAAAAGCTTTGTTAATTGCGGGAAGAGGGGGGACGGTGGACATATAAAATTGAATACAATTTGTGATGTAGAGCGGATTTAACTGTATCCATTGCCACTGATGATTCGCCGAAAAACTTGTTACGGTGACTTGACTATATTTTTTTTTCATCATTAACCGAATAGTGAATACTCCCATTTTCTTAGGATACCAAGTATGAAAAGTTGAAAGTCAAAATATTCCTGCAGGCATCGGGCGATCCCGGTCGTTCCGACTTACATATATACTGCGTGCAGAGGAAAGAAGGGTGTGTGTAAAGTTTAAAGACTATAGCTCAAAAACTGAGAGACTATTTCGCGTAGAAACAGACAGACGGACAGACAAACATGCTTATATCGACTTAGGAGGTGATCCTGATCCAGAATATATATACTTTATGGGGTCCTAGATGTCTCCTTCACTGCGTTGCTCACATTTGACCAAAAACACACAAGTCACAAGACATTGAGAACGATGGCAAAAATTCATGAATTGGGCTTCGAATTGAACGTAAACTGTGTACGATTTAAAATGGACATTAGAGAGTTGGGAAGTTGTAATAGATAATACCTAGGAGGATGTCAGACAGGCGTGCTGAAATTAAGTGATTTAGGATAGCTTCTATCGAATTCCCCTGAATTCGACGCCTACTAACAATACAAGAGGAACCGGGCAACAGGAGGTGGAAAGAGAACTTTACAGTACGCACATTTTGCTTGTGTATCGTATCCTCCCCCAAATTATCTACTGTAGCAAAGTTATCAGAATTTTAAACGACCTCTGGGTTTTACATCTCAAGCGGATCAATATTATGATATATTTGGCTTGTTCTAGCGGCCGAGCGGGGGTCGGATGGGATAAACGCTTTAAGTCCAAACCATAAGGTTTAGATAAATGATCAAATGAATTTAAAATACAAAAAAAAAGAATTTAATGGAAATATGACACTCACACAAGACTTTGTCAGCTCTTCACGGAACCTTTTGTTTAATAATATTTTATCTTCATTAATATGTTATGTAAAACTTGACTTTAATTAGACTTTAATTATTCTTTTGAATATTTTATATTTTTCCTAAATACCGCTTCACAGTTTATACTTTTTTTTCGCTTTTATAAAACATGTTTCAGTGTTATTTGATTTAATAATATTAAAAGTTAAAATTTATTCAATCATTACATTTTTAGACTTATGGACACCAATCATCGTAGATATATCTGTATTCTCTTCTTCTCTTAATTTTTCTATTTTACTTTCTGTCTTTCTCTCCCTCTCTTTCTCTTCACCAATAAAGGTAATTGGCGGCGAATTGCAAGAACGCTTGATACCGGTCCCATATAGCAAGAGCAACACTGATCAAGCTGTAAGCTTTCTCAATTATATTAAACTTAATTTTAAAATTGTAATTATGTAATTATACATGCAAATTGGATTTAACAATAAGAATAACACCAGCTTTTGCACAGTTACTGCACGTTTAAAAAAATTTTTATGCTATATTGCGCTTAAACATAAAACATTTTGTCCGTAAAGACGCTGTAACTGAGATCGACCACAGAAAAAGTAATATATAATTTAATCTAATATGTTTAATCTTTTTAGTTATGGGTACGTTTTTGAGGACCCAATGTTTTAGCAGGGCCTTTTGCAGCCAAATTTACACAGGGGCTAAAAATAGATTAGCAAGTATTCACCGTATGGTTTTTCAATTTCAGAACAATTTTTTGTTTTGTATATAAAAATAAAATAAAAGAACGACAATGGAAACCTAACTTTGGATGGAGCCGAAGCTTATATTTGCAGATAAATAGCGGCTTCTATTGCTTAAAGATATAGTAAATATCGGATATAGTTAGCACATGAGTGGCCGCTGTTACACAGACTTTTTCTAACGTAAAAGTCATCTAGGGTTCACCCAGCGGCTGGGTAAAAAAGGGTACAAGGCAAGGGTACAATTTGAATTTAAAAAATTTATAAGAAAACGAGAATGGAAAGCTAACTTCGGAAGAAGCGTATTTAAATTAATTAAATTATGGTGTTATGTGTTTAGTTATATTTTGTTGTCCCTCGCTGCAGTCGGTGACGTCACAGTGTGGGGGCGATCCTGGCGATCCTCCGTTGTTACGGCCCTTGAGGCTCCTATTTCACAAAATGATTTGACTTTTACGGCTTAAAGCTAACAAAAGTATATTTCATAGCGGCCACTCAAATATGCAGTGTTCGCCGGCTAACGCTGTGTCAGCAGTTTGGCCAGAGCCAGCTCTTAGGCAACCGTACATTGCCGATGCGCGGTAAACTTCAGTTAACTACTCCCACTTCAGGAATGAGGCCGCCCTCGGCCGAAACTATTTGGGCAATCATCTTCTTTAGCTGGGCCTAGCCTCAGTATGGTGTCGTGATGCGACACTGGGAAAACGTTGATTTTGTTGCAGGCCGACTTGGTTTTTGGAAACTTAATAATAAAGTGTAGGATGTTATCGGATTGTTAGATTTTAACGGACGCTACGGACTAAACATCTTTAATCGCGGTCTCGGTGGGCTCTTCCATTCACACACCTTCCACACACCAACTTTGGAATTGCCACCGCCAGTATTAAACACTGCAGCAGTGATCATCCTATTTCGGGTCAAAAGCATCTCGATAGGTGTCCTGTATCAACTTGGGACTTTTTGGCTGACCTCAGAAGTTGATTGACGGTTGCGGAAATTTTATTAATTTGATTTTGAATTCTATTGTTGATATTGACCTGCCTATTGTTTGCATTTATTAATTGAAATTCCTTGAATTTAATTTTTTCGAAATCTCCCGCGTCCGGTGTTCCTGCCACTACTTTCAACGCGGTCCCTAGGAAGTCTAAGCTTCTGGCTACTCTATGATGGATGCTCAACGAGTCGAGCAGGTCGCGTAGATGGGCAACATCAACCACCAAGAGTTTCTGCATGTGGGACTGAGAGAAAATGTTGGTCATTCCATTAGTTTCTTCTATGACACGTCTCTATTCCGAGAGATTCGCTGAGTGTTTGACAAATGCTCCATACTTGAATTCGTCCATCAACGATGGGAATGTATTAGGCTTTAGAATAGTCGATGCGCATGCCGATGTTGCGGCCAAAAGGAAAATTAGGGATTTGGCTGTGAACCTGTAATTTGGACGTGCTGTAATTTTGTTTAAATTGGGTAGCCCACCACTGAAGCATGATTAAATACTAAAGGTATCAAAAAATTTATGCCAAGTGGCTAGGAATAAGAATAGAAAATTAAGAATTATTAGGCGAGCGATAATTTTGCTTTGCTCGGCCTACCTAAGGCTGTCTTTATGGACCACCCTCCCCTTAATGAGGACTGTGGTCCCCATGTCCGCTTGAACAATTTTTTCCTCACATAATGGTGAGAGTTTGTTGCCTAGACGCCGGTTGGACTTCACTAGGACTTTTTCGCCAACTCCGTACACTTTGTTTTGTCCGGAGGCGTTTTCTCTATTTCGGAGCTTGTCTTCGGCGTGTTTAATCTTATCCTGTATTTCGAACTGTGGATCATTTGATTGTACTTGAACCACGTCGGCCGGCCTCTTGTCGATGACCGAATGGTTAGATTTTTTATATCTAACCGTAGCCAGTAGGATCAGCTCTACGGTATCGCTAATGCCTTTATTAATTTTAAGGCATCTAGCAAGCTCTACCAGAGTGCTGTGGAAGCGTTCCACTTGTCCGTTTGAGACACTGTGGAGGGACGGCGCATTTGAGATGCTAACGCCGCAGTGGTTTTTCAGCATGGCCACGATGGAGTGCGAGTTCAACGATGGTTCGTTGTCGCAATATATGACTTTGGCCTTAGTGAAAACGTTCATCAGCTGCAGGAGCGCTGGTTTGAGGTCCTCTATGGTTCTAGAGGGGACTGGTTGGACGACGGCAAATTTCTAGAATTTGTCGATGCACGTAAGGAACTACGTTTTATCCGTGGAGAAAATGTCTATATGTAGCATTCCTGTTCCTGTTTCTTTGGATGCCTATCGTATTTAGCCTTGGCGCATGTCTTGAAAGTAGCGAAGTAGTACTCGGAGAGTACCTGCTTCACGTTTTCGAAAGCTAGCCGTTGCGGCTCGGTAAACTGTACCTGGATGTTTCTGGATTTGTATCTGCGGACATTTCCATGTTCCCCTTTTAAAATGCTCGAAATGGGCTTAGCTATAATAGCTAGCCAGGCCCATGAATGACCTTACTTCAAACACGTTTTTAGGCTCCGGGAATTCCTTGATGGCCCTAACTTTTTGCGGCCCAGTTGGTGACAATAAACTCTAAAAAGTTGACGCTTTTTTTGAAAAAGACTGATTTCTTCGCTGACACCCTCATTTTGGCGTCGTACAGGTTCTTTAGAACCCAGTCCACGTGCCGTATGTGAGCGTTTTCGTCTTCTGAGAAAACGATAACATCGTCGACATAGACATAGGAAAACTTGCTAATCTGTTCTCCCAGTACGTCGTCGATGGTTCTTTGGAAGATGCTGGCAGCATTCCTCAATCCGAATGGCAGTCGGCGAAACTCGTATTTTCCTCCGTTTATGGAAAAGGAAGTTTTCTCACGGTCACGCTCTGCCAAAGTAATTTGGTAATAGCCAGACTTCAAATCGAGTGCCGTGAAGTATTTGGCCTTGCCTAAATTCCCTAGTATCATAGCGATATTTGGCATGGTATAGCGATCTGGTACTGTCCTCTCGTTTAATTTTCAAAAGTCTAACACCAGCAGCATTTTCCGGTTGCCAGCTTCGTCAGTGCCCTTTTTGTCTACTACCCATATTGGGTTTTTTAGTAAGTCCTGAATTTCGCCATTGACGAAATCAGCTGCCCCCATTGGGTAGGGGTGGGGTCTAGTATAAAAGGGTTCTTCATCAACTGTCCTGATGGTGGCCACCACTGACGTGTTGTAAGGTAATGCCTCATTTGGGTTTGCGAAGGCATTTTTCCTGTCGCACAGCATTTTTGAAAATGCTCTCCCGACTGAAGGTGATGCGTTTGAGCAGTTTACTTCAGTAAAATTTACACTGGGGCATAATTGAAGTTCTAGCTTTTCTACTTCCGAGCCCCATTTGAGGTGGCCGGAAGCTGGATAAAGCGATACCCCTGCCTGTATTAACAGGTCAAGACCAATGATGGCATCAAAGGAGGACAAATCTGGTAAGATAAAGAACGTGGTCTTCAAGTTAAAGATGGATACGACGCATTTTTTGTGATTGTGGTTACGGCATGGATAGAATGTAACGGAAATGGCGAATCTACTGGCGGACGCTTTTCAATCCTTCGTATGGACGGATTGAATTTTTTTATGTGCCCGTGTCTATTAAGATCTTCATTTCCACCCTTGCTATTCTTCGTCTGATGACGGCAAGCTGGGATTTTCCCCTATAAAATTAATGGAGTCGGACTCATAGTCTTGACTGGTGTCGTCGTCAATTTCTTGAGCCGCGCTTGAAGCTGCGCGGTGTATTTGTCCCCGGTTCCGCCTGTGCCCACCGCGATATGGTTAACCCTTTGCCGTTTGTGGGCACGATAGATCGGACACGGCCGGCTTCCTGTCTTGGTATGCCGGGACTTGAGATGGCTTAAGTATCCTGAACAGTGATGGGTGCGAGTGTGTCCCCACTGCGTGGGGCCAAGTGTACTTGCACCTTGTGTTGCTTGGTGTAGTATGGATTTTTGCCTGTGCTTACCTGAGCATTTGTTTGTACAGAAGTCTGTCGGTGCTCTTGTGTCGTTGGATATTGTTTTTTATCTCTGCCCTCTTGGCTTCTCGCAAAGGAAGCCGCGAAAGAGTACCTCTCGTGGTTTGATTCCACTTCTTGCGCTAAAGCGAGGGCTGATGGCATATCTTTCGGCTTTGCCGAAAAAAGGACCTTTGTGAGGCTGCGCTTAAGTCCCGAGATAAATACTTGGAGTGCGTCGTCTCGGAATTTGCCACACAACACTTTTGCCGCCGATGCTTCGTATGACATGGTGGCTTTGTTCGTGACCAAGGCGAGTTTTCTCTCGACCTCGTCATAGTACTGTAAGAGGGTCAGATTCCCTGCCTGAGAGTACGCATTTCCTGCTCGATGACGTGGATCTGACGCTTATCACTGTACGTAAAATCGAGTCGATTTATAATCGCGACCTAATTTAGCACAGTGCCAAACAAGGATAGCACGGCATCGGCAGGGACTCTTATTTTGCTTCTTATTATAATAACCGCCTGATAATGGCGTGAGCTATTTACATAATTCCTAAAGATATAATATGCGGCTTCTGCCACTTGCCGCAATGAGACGTATGCGTCTTGTGCTCCCGTAAATTCAGGCAGGCACTTGACAGCATCTAGGGGCTTGTCACATTTGACATTGTCCCTAATTTCTATGGGTTCATAGACTTTGATTTGGGGAGCTTTCGCTTGGGTGGGAGGGATTTGTACTGCGTTGACCTGTTCGGTCAGCTGCTGTATAGCCAGGCGTAGCTTACTTTCCCTACATTGGTTTTCGATATTGGCTTCTTGTACTGCATTCTGAACGGCCGCCTGTATAGTGGCCGTCATTTGTTCCATGCTGAAAGACATTTTCGCGGATGTGAGTGTGCTAGCGTTTACGCTTCTTGGTGTGGAAAATCTAACCGGCCCTTCGGTCTTGGACTCAGAGTCACTGGAGAATTATCTTGTCTTTCAATATTGGTAGAAGGGATTGTTCATGTGGAGCTGTAGCTATAAAATCGCCCAAAGAAATTAATTAATGCTCTAATTGCATGCTCACAGAGGCAATTGGGCTGTGTTCGAGCTCGTGGAACTGCGCTATTGCCATGCCGAGTAGAGACAAGGTTAGGGGTGCGCGGGGACTGAGCCACCGCTATGATAAACAAAGACAAATAAAAACGAGAATGGAAAACTAACTTCGGACGGAGCCGAAGCTTATATACCCTTGCAGTTAAATAGCGGCTTCTATCGATTAAAGATATACTAAATATCAGATATAGTTAGCCGATCTTTACAAAAACATTCATAACAAGCTTAGATTCGTATAAAATTGATTTAAAAAAAAAGCCCGACGCTTTTATGCCAAAAAACACGAAACTTGTGGCATTTCCGATCGTTCAGTTATATGGCAGCTATAGGATATAGTCGGCCGATCCGTACGAAACACGAAAGTTGTGGTATTTCCGATCGTTCAGTTATATGGCAGCTAAATTATATAATCGGCCGATCCGTATACAATTTTCCAGATCGGCTTAGATTCCCATAAAAGAGAACCTGTGCAAATTTCTTCTTTGCTTCTATCTCCAATAACATGAAAATTATAGCATTACCTTTTTTCCAGTTATATGGCAGCTATAGGATATAGTCGGCCGATCCGTATGAATTTTCCAGATCGGCTTAGATTCTTACAAGAGAGAACCTGTGCAAATTTCAAGATTCTACCTTTAAAAGCAAGAAAGGTATAGCATTTCCGATCGTTCTGTTACATGGCAGCAATAGGATATAGTCGGCCGATCCCGTTTACGACATATATACTGCGTGCAAAGGAAGGAAGGGTGTGTGGAAAGTTTCAAGACAATAGCTCAAAAACTAAGATACTAGTTTGCGTAGAAACAGACAGACGGACAGACGGACGTATATCAACTGAGGAGGTTATCCTGATCCAGAATATAAATACTTCACGGGGTCCTAGATGTCTCTTTTACTGCGTTGCACACTCCTGACCAAAATTATAATACCCTCTGCAAGGGTATGAAAAGACAACAAAAATTTATTTGAATTTGTAATAATTCCATCCAAAGCTATAATAAAAATAGTATATATGCACATATGTACATATAAACATATGTATGTATATTATTGTTGGCAACTTACTCTGGCCGGCCGCAACCTTTGCAAACAAGGCTTATTTACAAAAAGTTTTAACTCCAACTGTAGCAAGAACTGCAAATCATTTTAAAACGGAAAATAATTCGTTAATCATTAAAGCATATGGAAGAGGAGTTATTCAATTTAATATGCGAAAAACGTATCTTTTTACAATCCGCAACAATTTGCGATGCACTTTTAACAGTCGAATGAGACCGTTTCGAATTAAGCCAATTTAACACATTTACATGATGCACACTTTTATCGCGACGCGTTTGCTGGCATCAGCCCACATTAAAATATTATTTGCTTATTGAAAAAACATAGCTTATAGAAATTAATAAATCAACTTTTATGATGCTTTATTATTAAGTAATATATTGATATATAATATATATTAATATATAAATTAATTAAAAACAAAAAAAATCACATAAAACATATTAGGAAAAAGATAACCACGTCAGAGGTTCTTTAGGTCGGCTTTCGTATCTGATCCAGATGGAATCACCCTTTCCAAAGCCCTGCCTTTGGTGACCCTTGAAGATCCATATCATCGTACGCCTGATGTTTCAATCGAAACCATTGCCTTTTAGCGTAGGTGATAGAATTCGCTGCTTTCGTAAGGTTGATTTTAAAAAGGTCAATAACTTAATTCTTTCCTTTCATTTATCTGATCTTTTGGCAAGCAATTATATAAATAAATTATAAATTTAAAAAAAAAATAATAAATAAAATTACAAATTTTAAAGAACTGGCTGCAATTTAAATTTTTCAAGATACCAAGTAGACCGTGCATAACGCTGAATGTTATAGAGTGCATAATCGCCGTTGCCAGGTTCAGTTTACTCAGGATGCGAAGCAATTTTATAATTTTGTAAACACAAGCGAAAACATGTTCTTCTCCTTAATTGCTCTCGTTTAAAAAAATTCTGCGAATACAGATGTGGCCATTGCAGATCTATTCGCAAAATTTGTTCAAACAACGTATTCATCTTGTACTATTTATGATCAGCCTTACATATTCATTAAAAGATGGTGAAAAGAATTTAACGACCCTTATATAACTAAAACTCTATACACATCATTAGTTCGTTCGATTCTTGAGTACAGTTTAAGTGTCTGAAGGTCCCAATATGGGGCCGCATTGAATCAGTACAGAACTGGATGCAAGTATCCAATTTCGGTCGTATCGTAGTAGACTTCTCTTAATCAAGTTACAATCGTTACTAAACCGTGGGACGATGCTGGGTGTCGGTTTTATCAATATTCTTATCAATGGTGAAATCGACAGCCAGCACCTATTAGGTCTGTTAAAATTTAACGTTCCTTTTGGGGTGTCCCGAACTTTATTTCCCTTATTTCTTAGCGAAAGATAATTAAGCGAAATATTTATACGATTTTATAACATTTAATCCTTTAAAGACAAACATTTTCTAAGTCTTTTGTTAAGACCTTCGGCACCCACTTCAGAGGCAGCCATGTGGGAAAATCCAATCTTTTTTTTTTTTTATTCCATCCACTTTAAGAATGCCTTTCGTTTTGGCTTCGATGCTGCGTTATGAATATCTGCAATGTCAGGGGCGAGACGAGAAAAAAATATTTGTTTTGTTGGTAAAACCACTTTTAGGGGCTTAGGTATCGCAGTTTGTAAAACTGTAATATAAATCCGTACCGGGGCCACATACCCAATGTAGCCTTTACCGGGGTTTGAATCAATTTAAGCTGTAGCGTTACTGGTAGTGATCCCAAAAGATCCCACCAAGCGGAAACATGTATCTTCACCTTCCTTGCCCTCGTTTGAAAATGCAGATTAGGCCATTGCAGATCTATTCGCAAATTTTGTTCAAACAACGTATTGTACCTTGTATTATTTCTGATCACCCCTACATATACAAAATTCATATAGCCAATCTTATTTTTGGTCCATCTATCTCCGAGCGCAGTTTTTTATCGAATCTTTTAAACGTTAAACCGGTACTTTTACCAAGTTCCGATGGAGAACCAGGCTGTGTGCTAAAGAATTGTGCCGAGTCATTGTGCAAACCTCTTTCAAAGCTTTTCATTTTATCTCTAGAAACGTCGATATTTCCCCATATGTGGAAGGAATCCTTTATAATTTCCATGCATAAAAAAGGGGAAAAATCGGATGCTAGCAATTATACGGGCATCTCTTAATGGTCAGCAATTCCAAAGCTCTTTGACAGAATTATTACTCCTTATCTGCAACACCTCTGTAGCTCAATAATTTCTCCATGCCATCATGGTTTTATTGGGCGTCGCTCCACCACCAAGCTCTACGTTGTCTGCGTACATAAGTACACAAGAGTGCATTAAAGAAGAAGACAAGTCATTTATGAAAATGGTAAAAAGTAAAAACCCGACATGGCTTCCAAAATGGCCTTCAAACAGATGTCGTCTACGACATTAGTAAAGCATTTGACTCTTTAAACCACTCACACCTTTTAGAAAACTCGATCTTTTGGGATTTCCTGTTAACCTTCTTATTTCCAGCTACCTTTCTAAGAGAACCCAACGCGACCTTTTTAAAAATGTATTCTCTTGCCTTGTCCAAGGTACATCCGGAGCCCCTTAAGAAAGCCATGTTGGGTTTTTACTTTTTACCATTTTCATAAATGACTTGTCTTCTCCTTTAATGCACGTACTTATGTACGCAGACAACGTAGAGCTTTGCCTTCAATACAAATCTTCCGCTGCCCAATACAAACTTCAGTCTGATCTGGACAAGTTCCAAAATTGGTGTTTTGTAAATGAGTTAAAACTTAATGGGTCAAAATGCAAACTAATGTCATTTCATCGTTTTAGCCCTATCCAGGTTACTTGTTTTTTCTATGGGACTGCTCAAGAAAGATTAACTCAGGTAAACGACCTAGGTGTCCTATCAGACTTTAAGTTTAAATTTACCGACCATATATCGGCAATAGTTAATAAAGCCAAGGGTGTGCTTGTCTACATTAAAAAATGCTTAAAAGAGTTTAACGACCCTTATATAACTTATATTACTAAAACTTTATACATATCTTTACATGTGTCTAGAGTCCGTAACAGAAAAATGTTCTCTCTTTTGCTCTTAGGGGTCTAAGCTGGAATGCAAGTATCCAACTCTTATCGTAGTACGCTTCTTTTAATCAACTTACCATCGTTACTAAACCGCAGGACTATTCTGGGTGTCACTTTCATTAATAACCTTATTAATAGTAAAATTTGCAGCCAGTACCTATTAGGTCGTCTAAGATGCAAAGTTCCGTTTAGGGTTTCTAGAACTTTCTCTCCTTTATTCCTTAACTTTTGTGGATCAACATATGCCCAGCATGACCCTTTCAGTTATGTGATATGTTCTGACTACAATAAACTCTACCCTATTTTGTCACAGAGATTTTTCTCTTGCATGAAATCTTGTATTCTTTCTTACTTAGCAGAGCAACAATCCAACTCTTTTTTTACTTGCAACCTATATATTCCTTATCTCGGATCCTGCGATTCGAGCCAAAACGAAAAACGGCAGCCAAAACGAAAAAACCTCCATCGGAAAAAAAACAATCTGAACGGTTTCTGAAAAGATTTTGTGCAACTTTATAAATTAGATGGTGCGCATATTCCAAATATATTTTTCATCCTTTAACCATTCTCACAGATGCCGCCACCACGAATACAAATACTCGATTCGTTCATTTATAGTGTCAGAGATTTGCTACCACGACCATGAGATGTCAGTTCCTTCGAACGCCCAAAAGAAGGATGAAAAACCACCAAAAGTTCCCAAAGAGATAAGAACACCGCCGATTTCATCCTAGATGTCACCAACATCACATCATGGTGGAACCCCCACGACAGTTCGAAGATGTTCCGTTGTGCCATCGCTGCCAAGGGTTCGGGCATCGCCAGCAGTACTGAGAGTTGCAGCACCATTGTGTCAAATGCGGTGAACAACATTGCTCAAGCGAGTGCACCAAAACTCTTAAGGAAGCGGCCAAATGCTCCCATTGTTTTGGCACCCACTCTGCCTCCTACAAGAAAGACAAAGCCAGCATGGCTCTAAAATCACTACGCCCAACTCAACTATCTCGGAGGAATACCCCGGCCCCAAGTTCATAATTGAAGGTGATTTTAATGCTAAACATCCCTGGTAGGGCTCTACAATTAGAAACCCCAAAAGGCTGGCTTGCGACCGGTGCACCCACCTACTGGCCCACGGATTCCTCAAAAATCCGTGATATACGGGATATCGCCATATCTAAAGGTTTGAGTTCTACTAAAATACAGGCCAGAGAAGTGGAGTATCTTCTCTCCGATCACAGCGCTTTTGCCGTCTCGCTTTACGCCTTAGCCATCCATGCTCAGGTCAGACCGCAAAAAAAAGGCAGACACATATACATATACACTACTGGCCAAAATAATAAGTACACGTACACAGTAATTTCAGTTAGTGTAGAGAATTTATTGAAAATTAAGCAAAAAAAACATAAAAAAGGGTTGGTCAAAAAAATAAGTACAGCAATTCTTCAAAGTCTCTTACTTAAAAATAAACAACAGTATCCAAATTTTTTTTTTATCTAATCCTTTGCTAATACCCAGTTTATCCCCCCCTTTTTTCTTTGACTTTGGCTATCCGTTTCGGCATGCTGGCAATTAGTTTACGGCAAGTTTCTAAAGGAATCTCGTACCACGTTTTCTCTACGAATTTCCACAATTCTTCTGTATTTCGAAATGTGGTTGAGCTAATCCGACTTTTGAGCTCTCCCCATAGGTTTTCGATGGGGTTTATGTCTGGTTATTGACTTGGCCACATCATAAAGTCAACTTTGTTTGCAGCGAGCCAGGCCTTGACCAGCTTTGATGTATGTTTTGAGTCGTTATCTTGTTGAAAGACCCATCTCAAGGGCATGTCTTCCTCGGGATATGGCATCATTATGTCAGATAATATATTTATACCCTTGCAGAGGGTATTATAATTTTGGTCAGAAGTGTGCAACGCAGTGAAGGAGACATCCAGGACCCCATATATTCTGGATCAGGATCACCTCCTGAGTCGATATAAGCATGTCCGTCTGTCCTTCTGTCTGTTTCTACGCGAACTAGTCTCTCAGTTTTTGAGCTATCGTCTTGAAACTTTGCACACACCCTTCTTTCTTTAAAGGATTTAAGGTAGAATTGGGTCAAGGTATGTTGGTTTTTAACATTGAAAAACATTGTACTGAAGAAGAAAGAAAAATTGCTTTAAATCTGCAAAAAGAAGGAAAAAGTCTTCGGGAAATTAAAAGCGATCAGTATGTTTTGTCCAGAATGCTTTGAAATTCAATGTTGAATCCGAAACTGGAGGTCGGAAGAAGAAATCCTCTCAAACGACGGACACCCGAATCCAAAGTCTCGCAAAGAAGGATCCCTTCAGGTCTTCCAAGGCTATTGCCGCTCATATTGATAATGAAATATCGTCAAGATCGGTTCGTCGTTGACTGGATAGGAGAGGCTTACAAGGACGCATAGCCAGGAAAGTTCCTTTACTTCGAGGGAATAATTTAAAAAAATCAAAAGTTTGCCCAAAATCATTTGGAATGGTCTGTACCAGAGGGTTCCAAAAAGTGGAATAATGTCTTATGGAGCGTCGAAACGAAAATAAATCTTTTTGGTAACGACTCCAGAAGACATGTACGACGCCCCAAAGGCAAGGAATTCGAAGCCCGGTACACAAAAAAGACCGTTAAACACGGATGCGGAAACATAATGGTTTGGGACTGTTTTTCTTGGCATGGAGTTGGCCCTATTCATCGGATTACCGATAACTTCGGACGGAGCCGAAGTATATGTATATGTATATGTATATGTATATGTATATGTATATGTATATGTATATGTATATGTATATAGTATATGTATATGTATATGTATATGTATATGTATATGTATATAGTATATGTATATGTATATGTATATGTATATGTATATGTATATGTATATGTATATGTATATGTATATGTATATGTATATGTATATGTATATGTATATGTATATGTATATGTATATGTATATGTATATGTATATGTATATGTATATGTATATGTATATGTATATGTATATGTATATGTATATGTATATGTATATGTATATGTATATGTATATGTATATGTATATGTATATGTATATGTATATGTATATGTATATGTATATGTATATGTATATGTATATGTATATGTATATGTATATGTATATGTATATGTATATGTATATGTATATGTATATGTATATGTATATGTATATGTATATGTATATGTATATGTATATGTATATGTATATGTATATGTATATGTATATGTATATGTATATGTATATGTATATGTATATGTATATATATATATGTATATGTATATGTATATGTATATGTATATGTATATGTATATGTATATGTATATGTATATGTATATGTATATGTATATGTATATGTATATGTATATGTATATGTATATGTATATGTATATGTATATGTATATGTATATATATGTATATGTATATGTATATGTATATGTATATGTATATGTATATGTATATGTATATGTATATGTATATGTATATGTATATGTATATGTATATGTATATGTATATGTATATGTATATGTATATGTATATGTATATGTATATGTATATGTATATGTATATGTATATGTATATGTATATGTATATGTATATGTATATGTATATGTATATGTATATGTATATGTATATGTATATGTATATGTATATGTATATGTATATGTATATGTAGCAGTATACGTATATAGTATACGAAGCAGTTTTATAATTTCGTAAACACAAAGCGGAAACATGTATCTTCTCCTTCCTTGCTCTCGCTTGAAAATTTTTTGCGAATACAGATCAGGCTATTGCAGATCTATTCGAAAAATTTTTTCAAACAACGTATTCACCTTGCACTATTTCAGATCAGCCCTACACATATGAAATCCATTCCGCCAATCTTATTTTTGGTCCATCTCTCTCCGAGCGTAGTTTGTTATCGGATCTTTTAAAGGTTAAACTGGTACATTCACCAGGTCCCGATGGAGTGCCAGGCTGTGTGCTATGGAATTGTGCTGAGTCATTGTGCAAACCTTATCTCTGGAAACGTCGATATTTCCCCTTATGTGGAATTAATCCTTTATAATTCCCCTGCATAAAAAAGGGAAAAAATCTGATGCTACCAATTATAGAGGCATCTCTAAATTGTCAGCAATTCCAAAGCTATTTGAAAAAATTAGTACTCCTCATCTGCAGCACCTCTGTAGTTCAATCATTTCTCCATGCCAGCATGGTTTTATCAGGCGTCGCTTTACCACCACCAACTTGTTGGAGCTGACATCATTTGTAATCGATGGCTTCCAAAATGGCCTTCAAACAGATGTCATCTACACTGACTTTAGTAAAGCATTTGACTCTGTAAACCACTCACTCCTTTTGAGAAAACTCGATCTTTTGGGGTTTCCTACTAACCTTCTTACATGGATTTCCAGTTATTTTTTTATAAATGACTTGCCTTTTGCTTTACCGAACTCTCGAGTACTTATGTACGCAGATGACGTTAAGCTGTGTATTCAGTATAAATCTTCCTCTGCCCAATTCAAACTTCAGTCCGATCTGGACAAGTTCCAAAATTGGTGTTCTGCTAATGACTTAAAACTTAATGGGTCAAAATGCAAACTTGTCATTCTATCGCTTAAGCCCCATCCAGGCAACTTATTTTCTCTATGGGACCGCCCTAGAAAGATTAACTCAGGTTAACGACTTAGGTGTCCTATTAGACTTCAAGCTTAAATTTACCGACCATATATCGGCAATGGTTAATAAAGCCAAGGGTGTGCTTGGTTTCATTAAAAGATGGTCAAAGGAATTTAATGACCCTTATATAACCAAAACTCTTTACATATCTTTAGTTCGTCCGATTCTTGAATACGGTTCATGTGTCTGGAGTCCCCAATATGGGGTCCATCAAGACCGTATTGAATCAGTACAGAAGAACTTTCTCATTTTTGCTCTTAGGGGTCTAAACTGGAATGCAAGTATTCAACTCCCGTCTTATCATAGCAGACTACTTTTAATAAACTTAACATCCCTACTAAACCGTAGGACTATGCTGGGTGTAGTTTTCATCAATAACCTTATTAATGGTGAAATCGACAGCCAGAACCTTCTAAGTCTGTTAAAATTTAACGTTCCTTTTAGGGCCTCTCGAACTTTCCTCCCCTTATTTCTTAACTTTTGTAGGTCAACATATGCCCAGCATGACGCTTTCAGGGTACTATGTTCTGACTACAATAACCTCTATCAAATCATTTCACAGAACTCTTGCATGAAATCCTCTATTCTTTCCTACTTAAGAGAGCAACAATGTAACTCTTCCTCGTAACCTTTTTAAAATACTTATTCCTCGTCTCGGATCTATTCCCGCGATTTGAGCCGTACGATAAACGGCAGCGCCCCTCGGTCGGTTGGGCGGGAGGGGGGCTGTACGTATGCAGTATGAGCAAAAAAAAAAAAAAAAAAAAAATTACTTTTATATATAAAGACAAGTTTGTGCTTATTTATTTATTATAATTAGTTTGTTCATATAGTTTCTTTTTTTTTCTTCTTGGGATACAATTAGATCCAGCATTTGCTTAAGTAGCAAAGAGTTGGGGAAACCCAGTAAAACCCAACCAGATCTATACAAATGAAAAATAGCCAAGAATTAAATTTGCAAAATTAAATTTCTTCGTTCACTTCGAACTCTATCTCATTAATAACTTTCAATAGGTCATGCGCCTCCCAAAGAGCTCTAGCTCAAAACTTCCAAATAGTACTTCCAAAATACTTCCAAATACTAAACTTCCAAATAGTACAAATAGTACCATCAAATGGTTTTATGTTCCCTTTTCCCTTATCCACCGTTTTCCAACACAGCAACACAGTTCAGCAACAAAATCTAGCAATACAGTTCAGCAACAAAGTCCAGCAATACAGTTAAGCAACAAAGTCCTACAACACAGTTCAGCCACACAAGAAGTGCAGAAAAGATCTTATGGCGAATTCAAATTACGTGGCTGTTGGAATCTTTATGCGGCGAATTCGTCTAGGCTTCTTCCTGAAAATATATGAAACAATTTTATGCGGCGAATTGGTCGCAGCGTCATACATTGTGAAAACAATAAGTTATATTGTGCAACTTCATGGTTTCACTTTTTTGTTCACTTCCACTTTCCCCTTATTTCAAAAATCAAAGCATTACTATTATTTAACTGTTGCAATTGTGTCTGGGCCCTAACCTATAGAAATTTGTAAAAGAATTGTCCCCACAAGCAACTAGATAAATAAGAACACTTTCATTTCGATTTTATGAACCGCACTAACTCGGTGACGAAACTGAAGTGAATGAGAATGTGTGAGATGGGTGAGAGGGACAGTCAGAATGCTCCGCTGCCGTTGCCTCTTGAAATTCCCTTTCACTAATACATACACGATAGATGTGATGTGTGGATATCAATATGACTCTTGCACTTGTATGTATTTACATACGTATTTTTCAACAAAAGGAAAGATGAGTCTACTGAGATAAAAACTCCTCCTCCTCTTTGGAGAGGAGGTCATTGACGTCTAAAAGTGGTGTACCTATCTGAGAAAACTTCGGAGCTATTTCTTTATTTTATTTGGCTGATGTTCTTGAACCAATATTTTGTCTGACCAGAAGTTAGTCGCAAAAACAGTCTTCAACATCGGCAAAGGCACACATATGTATCTTGACCTCGACGTGCGCCTCGAGAGGTCAAATTAAAATTTTATAGTGTCTTTAATCTTAACCACGTCGTTTGTTTTGACTTTGATGTAACCCGAGATATCAATTCCTGAGTCGTGAAACAAATATTTGTTTTTTTGGTGGAACCACCTTTAGGTACTTTGGTATCGTAGCTGGTAAAACTGCCGTACCAGGGCTCCAGACCCAATGTTCCGGAGGAGAGTCGTCCTTAACACAAAACAAGAAGTCCCAAATCTTTTAACGTTTTCGCCTCTGGGCCGCCCATCCGTTATACAACTATGAGTGGGTGTAGAGTACGTCCGTAAAGATGTAGTTTTATTCTGTTAAGATAATACAAACTTAGATTTAACCTCAACTTTGGTTATCTTAATTACATATCGCAGTATCTTCTCATCGCTTGGAATTGAAATCGCTAATCGGAATAACTGCAATGTCAAATGAATCATAGCTTTAGACTACAAAAATAAACCACAATACAAATCATAAACCAAATTATACTGAACTTCTGCACGCTTTTTGCGCCTAATTTAAATAGCTGACTATCGATAGCCTAATTCTATGCACGACAATTATATTGCTTTTGTGTTTGTGTTTCAGCGTCTTTTTGCATATCTCAGGTTACTTTAGTATTTTTTTTTCCCCATTTTCCAGAAGCTTAAGTGTATACATATGTACTCGGCTTAGAGGAATAGTTAGGATAGCAGGTACATACATATTTATGTAAGCCACCTTTTTAAAGTTATTTTCCCAAGTCAACATACGTAAGTCATTGCGTAGCCTTGTTAGTGTACACTGAATGTAAAACACCAGAAACGCCGAGAAAAAATCACAAAACAAAAAGATCACCGAACTAAAAAAAAAATCTCAGAAACAATTTACCGCTTCGAGGGTATTTATTTTATGAGGGACCGTGCTGCTGCCCCATATTTTAAGGTGTTTTGAAGGGTACAAAAAAAAACAAGACGTTATTTGTTAGTGTAAAATATAATGAGAAAATAACAGACAAGAAAATTGTTTTAGCTTTGTTAATTATTAGTTAACATTTACTTCTATATGATTATTCCAACTTTTCTTATTTAACATTTTTTGAGATACTTTATTAATAAACTTTAATGGAACCGTAATCTGTTGTAGATATTATTTTGTAGCTCTTGAGTACATTGCATGCATTTTTATATGAATGCCATCAAATTAAAAATACTAATTTAATACTAATTTAAGCCAAAATATAGATTATATATATACTTCTATTTTAGTATGTGAATCCAAACGGATTTTAACAGTAAACTGCCGTTATTTTCCCTTATTTATTTTTATTGTTGATATGTCTTTTATTTCTGTTTAGATTCGTGTCGTGAACGCGTTCCGCCAAGGTCTTGATGCCCGCTATGGTGATCACACTAATACGTCATTGGCAGAGGTATTACGCAAACAAAATTCGTTGAGCAAACGACTTTCGGAAACATCTTCTATAGAATATGCCGATAATATACCTGATGAGTTGACCATACCTGAAATTGATGTCGAAAGATTATCATCGCACAGTCATACCGAAACAGCAGTATAAATCTGATCTGGTAGTTGTTATCCATTTGAATATAATAAGGCACACTCTCAAAAGAAACAACAGATTTTGTAAAAGTACGTCTATTAGTCAATGGATGAAGTTGAAATAAAAATATGAAATCGATATTAAAATAATTAAACTTTAATTTATATACAATACGTAAGAGCAAAATCTTACTTTCTAAAAATATAAAATTGAAATCAAATAATAAATTATATGGGCTTTATAACCTATTCGTATAAACTTTTATGTTATCAATTTAATAAAATGAATAAAAATGTCTAAAATGCAAATGGATTTAATGGTTCCACATACATTTTATAATATTATTGTCTCGTAAAAGGATTCAATAAAAATCGGCTTTTATTCATGGTACTTTGAATTCTTATTTCTTTGAACGCATCGAGCCACTAACGCATTCACTAGTTCGCAAAAATTACCTAAGATTTAAGACCTTTATTCTTGTTTTGCAATTATCATTGATCTTATGTCCATTGTCTTTTGCTATTTTCATTTATTTTGGTAGAATATTGAATTGATCACTGTGTTTACGAAAACCAGCTTTCAACTCATGAAACTAATTCCTAGTGTGCTCCACGCTCTTATCTCGCTCTGCACAGCACGACAGTCACTCCGTCCAACGCCGTAAAACTGGCCTATTTAGCATGTTATCGCACAGCCAACAGGGAAAGCTAGGCAGGTACGCAGTTATAAAAATTTTTCAAGACTTAATCGCACAGAACACTTTAAATGCTATTTTACCTAAGTAAACTTAGTATCCTTAATCCTTTGTACCAATGAGTAAAAAGAGTAGGAGTTAGACATTGGGTCTAAGAAAGATAAGAAACTCCAAGAGAATAGAAAAAAAAGGAACAACCAACATTTTAAAGCAAAGCTACATATATGGTTGGGTAAAAATTTATAAACATTATTTTATCACCAAATATATAATTTCATTCATAAATTTAATTAGTACACCCTTGCAACGCTGTTTTGTTCGCAAAGAGAACAACATTGATAAATGCTAAGCGAAAGAAAAAACAATTCCTTTTATTGTGTGAACTAAGTCTAGACAAGCTTTTCGAATTTACATATCTCCGTCCAGATACTACTTCAATAGATTCGGGTATTACTTTAATAGCTTCCCACCCAACAACCAATAACTTTTCAAAAATCCTTCCGAAATATTTTAATTGAAATTGAAAGTTTCATTTTAAAGAGCCGCCCGGACGTTTTAGAAACCTTTCCAAAATCTTTACATATATTTTTTTTTATCACGCAGGGTCGCCGGCACATATTATCGGATCCTAAATGTTTGTGGTTCCGCCTAAGTATGGGGTCTATTCAAGTGTGTCGTCTCTTCCATTTTATTACATTACAAACAATCCACCCTAGGCGAGTAGTCTGCACCAACGGGAGACAGATGAATTTCCTTTCGTAAAACAGATCGGAGCCCGCACATGAAACTCATTTGACATAGCCTCCGCTGGCAGAGACTGGAAACCCCTGCTCACGGCAGGATCCATATGGGGCCGAAGAACGCACTCATCAACGTCAAGTGTGCGGGAAGTAGCGTAGACTGCCGAATTACCTCCTGTTCAAGAATGACTCTTAGCGTTCTTGCTAAATTATTAAAATGAATCTAAAACTCACTCCTGAGCTCCGAGATGTCCATCTGGGTCAGCTCCCATGCGTGGCCTTAAAATATGCCCCCAACTCATCTAACTCACCAAAACGGATATTAAGCATGGCATCCTGTGTGTTTCCAACAAAGGCAAGCGATGCCTGCAGACCCTGCAAGTCGGCAAACAAATTTGATGCACTGTGCTGCAGGAAGCTCTTTTCCAGCAGCAGACGATTCCATGGACTCTTAAAACGCATTCATCTCCGTTGACAGGTAGTTTTGCCGAAATAAATTTAAACGACAGTCGGCTCTATCTTGACCACTGTGAGACAGCTATATAGAGGTATGCTGTAAAATAACCGAGCACAAGAACATGCATCGCCCGGAAAATATTCGATTTTCCATGAAACATCATCGGGGTCACCAATTTTTAATCATAGAGCTTTTTCTGTCACTATTATATAAAGACGAATTTTCCTTTTTAGAAAATTAAAAACCAATGGGTTTATTTTTGAATAAATAATCTGGATTTATTATGATAAATAAAGACGCGTTACAGGGCTTGATTTAACCTGAATTCCGTTAATTCTTTGGTGAGAAACAAATTCCTTTTTTTTTTTTTTTTTCTTTTTGGTGGTTTTAAGTAGTGTTTACAATTCACTTTCACTTCCACTTAGTTTGGAGTGATTGATTAACTGATGTAACTGATAAATAAAGTTCTTTTGCGGATATCAAATTAAAATGTTTTTTTGGTGAGAAATAAAACGCCTTCGTTTATTTCTGCATGAGTGGATTGTTTATTTGTGTTCGCTAGTTCTTAGCGGATCGGTTGTGAAATGTAAACTGAACCAAAAAAAAGATATGGCGACGCAGCGTCAAGAAGATGAATACACAAAATATAAGACTAAGAAATACAACTCTGTGCATAACCGCTTCAATGCGTGTACGTATGTGTGAAGCAAAACTAAAACATATGTTGGCTCCATTTGACTTTAGCAATGTTGCCAAGCTTTCAGCAATATGAATCTGGGCTATGTCGCTAGGAGTGCTATCCGTTCCTCAACCCGCCCTGAAACATCGTTTCTGAGCATGGTAAAATGGCTATCTTTGTGATAAGACGAGTTGCTTCTCCTGCTGCAGTTTTCAACTTGACTGCACGAACCAGACCATCCGCTCCTGTGAGTGTTCCGATGACTTTTGCTAGTGGCCAGGCAGCGGGTGGAGTGTTGCAGTCCTTGAGTAGAACCACGGCTCCGATGTTGACATTCGGTTGTGGAGTTTTCCATGACTCAGTCGTCCGCCAACTCGTAGTAGATCATCCATGTCGATGAATGGTGCCAGCTTCAGCAGTTGCGAACGGCTTCGAAGTGGCTGTTTGGCTTGGATAAGTTTGCGATCCTCCTGGAAGCAGTCTTGGGCATGCTTCAGAGCAAGGATACGTGCTGCCTGGATTTCGTTAAAGGACAGCGCTCGTGACTGGAACGATTTGCGTGGGTCCCTGGCTCGTTGTGTAAAGCGTAAGACATAGCCCAGTGATGAGATGCGTTGTACAAGAATGTCGATCCACGTTTCTGCATTGTCTATCGCCCTGAGTGTAATCATGGATGCCGTCTTCAGCTCATATTGTTGGTGGTTTTCTGAAAGATCTAAGTAAACCTCTTGATTCTCTATCTTTACCTTGTATTGCTCTTCGTCGAGTAGCCTTCCACCATAGTTGAAAATCTTTGAGTTGTGAAGTCATCATTCCTCTTGATGCACTATCTGCAGGATTCTCCTTGGAGATGACATGATGCCAGGCTTGTCGTGGTAAGGATTGTTGTTTTAGTCACCCTTGTCTTAGCCGCCAGGAGTGAGACAGAGTAGGTTCCTTCGTTATTTTGTAATCTGCAGTAAACAGCCGCAGCATATGCCTTTGTGGAAGCGTCAGAGAGGGCGTGCAATTCAATTGAGTTTTCCTCATTGATGACAAATCTTTAGCTGGTGAAGCGCGTCGAGATCCGCTCTGCGTTGGAGCCAGGTGTCAGCTATTTTGGGTGGAAGTTCGGAATCCCAATCCAGGTCCAATAGCCACAATTGCTGGAACATGGTTTTGAAATGGGACCACAATCGGAGCCAGTAGTCCTAGATGGTCGAAGTTGTGTGCAACATCCGAAAGGATTTGCCTTTTTGTACATCTTGGGTTTGGGGTCAAGGATGTCTTGTACATCAACAGGTCCTGAGAAGGGTTCCAAAAGATGCCCAGTACCTTTACGTAAGCATCCTTTTCTTCGTTGTTTAAACCAGTGAGTATGTCGTCGACTTAAAAATCCTCCAGTAGGATTTTCGATGCAGTTGGATATTGATCCTGGTGATCATGTGGCAGTTGCTCAGTGCAGTGTGCAGGCTGAGCCATAAGTTACGGTACACAGCTGGTAGTGTTTGAGTGGCGCAGATGGATGTTCTCGCCAAACAATTCTCTGTAGAATTTTGATGCTCGGGATTGATCCAAATCTGACGAAACATTTTTACAATGTCTGCCGAAAACACGAATCGATACATCCTGAAGCGCAAGCATACAGAAAACAGATTCCGCTGGATGCTTGGCCCGATTGTAGAGTCTCATTTAGTGCCAAGCCTTTGGCGTCCTTAAATGACCCGTCGAATACCACCCTAAGTTTTCGTCCAAGTACAGGGTGATGCGGTAAATAGAAGACTTGTCTTGTGTCGCAGCTTGGCTTCTCGACTTCTTGCATGTGGCCAAGCATGGCATACTCTTGCATGAATTTGATGTACTGCTCCTGCAAGTCCTGATTTGATTGGAGTCGTCTCTCTACGGCTGCAAAACGGGAAAGCGCTCCCTTGAGTGTGTCTGCAAACTTTGGCTTCGTCATTTTGAACAGGAGTTCGACGACATATTTGCCATCGTCATGTCGTTTGTGAGTTTGGAGAAAATGCTTCTCCACCATGTCGTGATCTGGATCCTTTTCCGTGTAGTCGCCGACGTTTTCCAATTCCCAAAATCTTTGAAGTGAAGCGTCAATGTTGCATGTCGAAAAAAGTTGCGACGTAGCCGTTGGAGATTGCTTGATTCCAACCGATGTAATTATCCATCCAAATATGAACGATATGGCAATAAGATTGCCCATGTTGTCGTGCATCTTTTGGCCTGTCAGTGAAGCCCAAACGTAGTCGCTTCCCAACAGGATGTCCACCGAAGCAACTGAGGCGAATTCGCTATCCGCCATTAGGAAGCCATCGAAGCCATGGGTCGATATTGTTTCTTTGTAGCGAGGATGTTATCTTGCTGAGAACGTGTGCAGTAACATTCATAGTGTCGTCGGACACTCGTGATTTTATGTGTAGCTTGGTTAGGCCTCTGGTTGCCTGTGCCAGAGAGATAGCTCTGATCCGCTGTCCAAGAGAAGCCGGCAGCCTGTATATGTTCCATTTGCGCCTTGAACATATACCAATGCAGTCGGACTTTTACCAATTCAGCGCTTTTTTACGATGTTTGTGTGTTGGTGCTGTAGGGCCTTGGGTGCCTGCAGCCTGTTGTGAGCCGTGTGCTCGAGCAATGTGACTCACTGTCACCGATGTGGATTGAGGAGCGTCCTCGACGCGTTGATCCTCGAACCTAGTTGACACAGGACCTCCTGTAGCCTGTGAACTTTGTACTTGTGCATGTATTAGTGTGTGATGTCTACCTTGACATACTTTGCAGTTGAATTTGGATCCACACTTACTTGAAAAATGTCCAGGTTTTAAGCAATTGAAGCAAAGCAGCTTCTACTTTGCCATTGCTCGTCTTTGCTCACAGTTGAGTGCCAGAAATTCTGCAGATGCATGCAGGGCATGCTCCTTCATGTTTCCTTTGGCGCCACTGCCCCTCTCGACAGCCACCATTGCGTGCATGGACTTCTTGACCCTGTCAGAGACAAAAGTGTGTGTTGTTTCCCAAGTGCTTTGGCGTTGACTCAGCTCAAATTCTTCACAGCGAGTATCCAGGAACTTGAACAAGTCCTCGATCTTTGGCGAATCCATATCGCGGCTTTCCTCGATCCATTTGCGGCGTGTGTCGGCATCCATCTTCTGCAGCATCAGGAAGATGATCCAGCAATCGCGTGTGTTCTGACCAATTGCATCTAATGCTCGAACTATCTCGTTAGCTCCATCCGTCACTTTACGAAGCCCTGATACATTAATCTTTGTAGTTTCTGGCAATTGTGTAAACTTTTCCAACAACGAAAACACTATATGGCGCGGCCTGAGGTATCTCTCATTCAAACGCAACAATGCCGTATGCACTGTCGGTAATTGGCAAATGTGGAATCAGATTTGCAGCCTCATCGCTCAGCAACGATTTGAGGTAATGGGACTTCTTGGTGTTAGACAACTGTCGTTTCCAATGAATGGTAATCTCATATATGTCTCGGAATGCAGGCCAGAAAATGGCTTTATTTGTATTTTCGGTAGTTCGTTATGTGTTGGTGACGCGTCTATCCCGCCATTTGGCGCCGAGTTGGCTGAAGAAGAAGAAGCGTTTTGCGCTTCTTTGCGTTGAAAATCCGCCTTGCGTTCATGTACCTTTCTTCGTACACTTCGTTGTCGTTGGATGGGTCTACGTACCCATCGACCATGTCATGATCGGACATTGCATCTCCCAGTTTCTCGAACTCCCTCCATGCGATTTCGAGACGATCAACCATGACCCTCGCATCACCTGTTGTTGTAGTTGCTGGTAAGCGCTCAGGTAAGGACAAGATCCGTGTGATCGTTCCCTTGAGTCTGCGGCGGCCTGCGACCAGAGCTCCATGTGTATCCCTCCATGTTAAGGCGATACTTCTTGAATAAACACTTCCAACAAATCCGGGTTTGAAGGACCAAACAATGTGTTATGGTGAGAAATAAAACGCCTTCGTTTATTTCTGCATGAGTGGACTGTATATTTGTGTTCGCTGGTTCTTAGCGGATCGGTCGCGAAGTGTAAACTGAACAAAAAAGATATGGCGACGCAGCGTCAAGAAAATGAATACATAAAATATAAGACTAAGAAATACAACTCTGTGCATAACCGCTTCAATGCGTGTACGTATGTGTGAAGTAAAACTAAAACATATGTTGGCTCCATTTGACCCATCGTACGTACCCATCGACCATGTCATGATCGGATATTGCGTCTCCCAGTTTCTCGAACTCCCTCCATGCGATTTCGAGACGATTAACCATGACCCTCGCATCACCTGTTGTTGTAGTTGCTGGTAAGCGCTCAGCTAAGGACAAGATCCGTGTGATCGTTCCCTTGAGTCTGCGGCGGCCTGCGACCAGAGCTCCATGTGTATCCCTTCATGTTAAGGCGATACTCCTTGAATAAACACTTCCAACAAATCCGGGTTTGAAGGACCAAACAATGTGTTATGGTGAGAAATAGAACGCCTTCGTTTATTTCTGCATGAGTGGACTGTATATTTGTGTTCGCTGGCTCTTAGCGGATCGGTTGCGAAGTGTAAACTGAACAAAAAAGATATGGCGACGCAGCGTCAAGAAAATGAATACATAAAATATAAGACTAAGAAATACAACTCTGTGCATAACCGCTTCAATGTGTACGTATGTGTGAAGCAAAACTAAAACATATGTTGGCTCCATTTGACTTAAGCAATGTTGCCAAGCTTTAAGCAATATGAATCTGGGCTATGTCGCTAGGAGTGCTACCCGTTCCTTAACATTTTTATTTATTGATATTTTACCGATTGCAAGTATAGCAAAGTATACGGATTACAAGTATAGCAATCATCGTTTATAGTTGGACAATCCTTACAAAAACCTTTATATCCAGTTTAGATTCATATAAAATTTATTTTAAAAGAAGTCCAACGCTTCCAAACCCAAAACCGCGAAAGTTGTGGCATTTCCAAAGGTTGTTTTAAGAAGTCTTTTGCATTAAAGTGTCTCTTGTATATCTTGTAAACTTAGTTATAAAACAGCAAAAATAAAAGTATATAAAGCATACAAAGCGAACATAAAGTCATTCCTCTTACATCATAAGTAAGATTAGCAAGAGAGTTTGCTAAACTTATTTATGTCGATGTTTAAGACGGGTTGTTTGCCTGGCTTCTAGCCAGAGAACATATTTATTTAAGAATATCAGACGAGAAATGTAAAGGAGAAGCCCGCTTTTTTCTTAAAAAAAATAACAAACTCACTTAATCTCACCTATCAAGGTAACCTATCTATACCTCCCAATGCTTTACTTTAATGGATTTACTTTGCATATCAGCTTATTGTCTTTAGTAATATCCGGATAAATGCCACACTTAGATACACCACCTTTAGACGCGACCAACCTCTCCAGTAGACTCCTCTTTCACTTCTGAAGAGGTCAAGTTGTAAGAGTCTGATAACTCAGTTTCTTTGCGTTAAGGTCATTTTCTTTGATCAATTGCTCTTAATTACCTTTTATATACCTCCTTCATCTAAAACGCCTACGTACTGGCACGATTTTTCTGCTATTCAGTCAGTGTTTAATCTTATGTCCGAAAGCGACCAGATCGTGTGGATTTCTATATTTATGAATCACCCTTTCCAGAGCCCTGCCTTTGGTGACCCCCAAAGATCCATATCATCCTGCGCTTGAGGTTTCAATCAAAACTATTGTCTTATAGCGTAGGTGATAGAACTCGCTCCTTTCGTGAGGCTGACTTTAAAATGCTCAATAACTTAATTATTTTCTTTAATTGGTCTAATCTTTTGGCATGCAATGATATAAATATCGCCTTAGAATATTTTTATAGGAGTTTGAATAGTTTTATTTACTCTGTGTGCCGTGGAAGTATCCAACCATTAAAGACAATCCTCTTGGTTTATTAGGCGCCTGATTAATCTTAAATATATCAAAAATAGAACCGGCTGCAATTTAACTTTTTAAAGGTAGTAAAGTAGCTCGGTTGAGAATCACCGCTGAATGTTACTAAGATTGTTTAAATTAGAGATCAAAAATAGTATTTGTTGCAGTTTGTTTATCGTAATTTTGTTGTTATAGAGTGTTGCCGTCCCTAGCTCACAAAAATTGCAACACTGGTTATTTCAAAGGATTTTTTTATTTGGTGTTTCCGAGTCTTGTCTTCCCCTTGATATACATTCGATTTCTGTATATGCCATGTAAATCTGTATTGATCTGTATATGCCACACATTATATATATATCGTATGGATACAATTATTGCAAGCTCTTGCTGCTGCAATCTCTGTCAAAATCGTTGCTATATAATTGCTGTTTAGATAACAGATATTGGCGAAGGATGCGGATGCTCGTTGATGTGTTGCTGATGTTGTAGGTGTTTCCTTTCGAAGAAATTTTTGCCTGTGTTGCTCATGTTGATGTTGCAGGTGCTGTGGATTGCTTTGTTGTTGTTGTTGTTCTTTTTCCTGTTCCTGTTGATCCTGGTGTGGCTGTGGCTGAAGTCGACAGCCGTATATTTTGACCGAAGAGTATTTGTAGTTGTATTTGTTCATATCGACTGATGGACGATTGTTGCGCGCTTTGATTTGCAATCAGTGAACATAGAGGGTGTTCAAGACCAGAACATGATGATTGTTCTTGGCCAGGGTCACTACATAGCCTTCGGATGCGATTTTCAGGCCGCAACAGCGGAAAACCTTGACATGTGGACACTCAAACTCTGACTGAAGGGCGCCTTCGCGCGAGTAGCAGGCCACCCGGAAGCGGTTGCCGTGCGAATCTCCGATCAGTACGTCCCCGGCATTCGAGATGTCGATGCCATTCGGAAAGCAGGTAACTTTCTCGTTTCCAATGCGATAGAGGAATGTTCCATCGTCCTGGAAAACGGCCCTTAAAGTCGCAAACCTAGAAGTCGTTGTCTCTTATGGCAATATCAGAGGGTTCGCGCATATGGTCGCTGCAATCGAACCAGCGCACCAGCTCGCCCTCCTCCGAGGTCACAAAGACGGTGGGGGACACGCTGTCCACAGCCACGATATGGCCCTTGGCGGTGACAGCCAACCCTGCCACAATGTCAATGTATCTGATGGCAATCTTGCGCATAAAGTGACCACACTTGAAGAAGATCTGCATCCGGGAGCGCTCGTTGCCGCGATCGCACACCACGAACTTGCCGTTGTTGTGCATGACGACCCCCTTGCGCGGATACCAGAGCTGGCCCTCTTTCTTGCCAGATCGTCTTCGACGTTGTCGGGTTCAGTTCACTCAGGATCCGAAGCAGTTTTATAATTTTGTAAACACAAAACGGAAACATGTATCTTCTTTTTACTTGCTCTCGTTTAAAAAATCTTCTGCGAATACGGATCAGGCCATTGCAGACCTATTCCCAAAATTTTTTTAAACAACGTATTCACTTTATACAATTTCTGTCCAGACCTATGCATAAGAAATTCATTCAGCCAATCTTATTTTTGGTCAATCTTTCTCCGAGTGCAGTTTGTTATCGCATCATTTAAATGTTAAACCGGTACTTTCACCAGGTCCCGATGGAGTACCAGGCTGTGTGCTAAAGAATTGTGCCGAGTCATTGTGCAAACCTCTTTTAAAGCTTTTCACCTCATTTCTGGAAACGTCGATATTTCCCCATATCTGGAAAGAATGCTTTATAATTCCCCTGCATAAAAAGGGGAAAAATCTGATGCTACCAATTATAGAGGTAGAGATGCCTGTCAGGAATTGTCAGGAATTCCAAAGCTCTTTGAAAAAATTATCACTCCTCATCTGCAATACCTTTGTCGCTTAATAATTTTTCCATGCCAGCATGGTTTTATTAGGGGTCGCTCCACCACCACCAGCTTTTTGGAGCTGAAATAATTTGTGATTGATGGCTTCCAAAATGGCCTTAAAACAGAAGTCATCTACACTGAATTTAGTATAGCATTTGACTCTGTAAACCACTCACTCCTTTTGAGAAATCTTGATCTTTTGGGATTTCATATTAACCTTCTTACGTGGATTTCCAGCTTCCTTTCTGGAAGAACCCAACACGTCTCTTTTAAAGATGTATTATCCTGCCTAGTCCATCCGGAGTCCCTCAAGTAGTCTTCTCGGGCCTTTACTTTTTACCATTTTCACAAATGATTTACCTTTTGCTTTAACGAACTCTCGTGTATTTATGTACGCAGATGACGTTAAGCTGTGTCTTCAATATAAATCTTCCTCTGCCCAATACAAACTTTAGTCCGATCTGGACAAGTTCTAAAATTGGTGTTCTCAAAATGACTTAAAACTTAATGGGTTAAAATGAAAACTCGACATAAGTTTGCATACGTTGCAATATGTTGTTTGAACAAATTTTGCGAATAGTTTTGGACTGATCCGTATTCACAGAAAAATTTTCAAAAATGTTTTCAAAAAATTATTTAAAATCCTTTAAAAATATTCTAAGCCGATATTTTTATAATTGATCAGACAAAGTACCCAGAGAAATTTGTAGTTACCAAACTCTTTGCTCTTGACCTTTTCAGAAGAAAAAAAAGAGTCTACTGAGATTAGAACTCCTCCCCCTTTTGGAGGAGCTCGGTCGCGTCTAAAAGTGGTGTATCTTTCTGGGAAAACTTTGCAGCTAAGGGTCTCTGGCTTTAAACACGTTTCACTTAAGACAATAAGCTAAGATGCAAAGGAAATGCGATCAGAGTATAGCCTCTGGGAGCCTAGGGAGCTTACTACGTAGGCCCCTAAAATACTGATACGTAAGATCAAGGGAGTTTGTTAGTTTGTTTTTCAGGAAGTTCAGGAAGAAGTGGGCTGGTCAGCTGGAATAAACGCAGAGGCCACAAAAAAACACGTCCGTTCGATTTAAAAGACAGAAAGGTAAAATAATTGGTTAAGAATATTCCGTTCAAAGATGTCCACCGCGTTATTTATGCGAAGCAGTCTTTCACGTTTGCCTGGTTGGCAAGTGCTTACAAAAGCAGTTCTATAGCAACAGAAACATAATATCAAAATGTATCAGTCATAAACATTAAACAGAATTGGTCAGCGATTCCAAGTGCAAACAAAATATAACTACCCGATGAATGTTTAAAGTTACTTAATATTTTCCCACAAGCTAAGCTGTGTGAGTCCATTTATATGTATGCGCACGTTACAAGTCTTGGCCTTCTGCATAGACTTAGGAATTAACATTTAAATAAATCGAAAACTTACAGCCCTTAGGAGCACATTGACTCAATAAATCTTTAAAATAGAATTGTTTTCATTTGGGGAAATTACAATCTTACAAGTTGTTAAATAAAATGTATAATAAAAGCAGCTCCACCGAACAAGCAAAATGTAAAGATGATAAAGTGATTAAAAGACCATCTCAAATACAAAAAAAAAAACGAGAATGGAAAGCTAACTTCGGACGGAGCCGAAGCTTATATACCCTTGCAGTTAAATAGCGGCTTCGATTGATTAAAGATATAGTAAATATGGGATATAGTTAGCCGATCCTTACAAAAACATTCACACCAAGCTTAGATTCGTATAAAATGGATTTTAAAAGAAGTTCGACGCTTCTACGAACGCAAGTTGGTTTTACGAATCAAAAACACGCAAGTTGTGGCATTTCCGATCGTTCAGTTATATGGCAGCTATAGGATATAGTCAGCTGATCCGTATGAAAATATCCAGATCGGCTTAGATTTCCATAAAAGGGAACCTGTGCAAATTTCAAGTTTCTATCTTCAACAACATGGAAGTTATAGCATTTCCGATCAATCAGATATATGGCAGCTATAGGATATAGTGGGCCGATCCCGGCCGTTCCGACTTATATACTGCGTGCAAAGGAAAGAAGGGTGTGTGCAAAGTTTCAAGACGATAGCTCAAAAACTGAGAGACTAGTTTGCGTAGAAACAGACAGACGGACAGACGGACAGACAGACAGACGGACATGCTTATATCGACTCAGGAGGTGATCCTGATCCAGAATATTCATACTTTCTGGGGTCCTGGATGTCTCCTTCACTGCGTTGCACACTTCTGACCAAAATTTTAATACCCTCTGCAAGGGTATAAAAGTGGCTATAACTAATAATTCAAAGCCAGATTGCCATCGCATATCGTATGATGATTCATGAAAATTCTGACAATTATTTGTTGCGATTCCGTCGACTATTTCAACAATATTGCGATGACGATGAATCAAGCTAATTTGCGTTCGGAAAAGTATATCCATTTACGCGATGCAATTAGCACAGAAGGAGATTTAGAAAATGTTGGTCGATTGACTATTTTACCGGCGTCATATATAGGTATGTTCGTCATTATGGTCGGCCAGATCTATTTATTACATTTACATGTAATCCGAAATGGATAAAAATTATTCAGTGCTGTTTCCCATACAAACATCAAGTGATCGACACGTCATCACCGCATGTCTTTTCAGGCAAAAAATTCGGTCACTAATGAATTACATTATTAAGAACACTTTGGGAATACCTGATGCGGGATGTATTCAATCGAATGGCAAAAACGAGGCCTACCGCTTGCTCACATTCTGATTTGGTTAGTCGGAAGAATTCGGCCAGATCAAATAGATGGCATCATATGTGCGGAGATTCCTGCTCCTAAAACCGATCCAGACCTACATGATGTTGTAGTCACGAATGTGATTCATGGGCCGTGTGGCAGTATCAACCGACAATCATCGTTCATGGTCGACGGCAAGTGTTCCAAGCGGTATCCACAAAAAATACAGCAGAGACCATTACAGGCAACGATGGTTATCCATTGTATCGGCGGCGACCACCCGATGATAATGGTAGAACTATCACAACTGAATGGAAAAGAACCGATTTCGTAGTCGACACCAGTTGGATTGTTCTAAATTTGCCACTTCTTTCCAAAAAATATTCAAGGCGCATTGTAATGTTTGCAATTCGGTCAATTAAATTAAATAATCACGAAATGAATCGACATGGCGGTTTTTGGTATCCAAACATCCACTGTTAGGCGGTACGAAGTTCGCCGGGTCAGCTAGTATATAAATAAATAAACTAACTTATGTTTAAAAAAAAAAATAAACCCATGACATAAAACAAAATTGTTTATGTATTGATATTATTACAAAGGTTACAAAATAATAAAACAAAAAACCCATGACATCGAGCCTAACGTCAAAAATAATTGATCACACTGATGATATCAATCCATTATGGATAATACGGTTGTATGGTAAACACAAAAAAATAATAAAGAAACGGTACATGATTGGAGCCTAGTGTAATCATAAGAAGACCAACGGCTGTTAGATGGTTTGGTAGATACCAGAACGAAGACGAAACGAAGATAAATAAGGCCAGAGGTGGCGAATAAGAGGAACGAGTTTTTTAGTTAGTTTAGATATGTTCGTTGATGTATAAGAAGCAACTCATTAAATAGAAAAACCTAACGTGAGCCACTCAATTCATCCCTTTACAGTTCAGAAGTGGGATATCTTGGAGTTGGTTATGGGAAAGGCAGAGGAATAGTCGGAAAACACCGAAAAAGCAGCAGAATCGTCCGCGAAAAGTTGGTAATGGGAAGCAGTCCCAGAGATTACTCGTTACTTTTGCGCGGCAGACGGATTCAACATTGAAAAAACTACACAGTATACAAATTAATTAAATACTTCTATACAGGGTATTATTTATTAATGATCCCACGCTGCTGTCGGTGACTTCACGGTGTGAGGTTTAATTATATTGTTGAGTAGAGTCTTGATCTTCGGTTGTCTCTGTGGTCGATGACTTCACAAGGCAGGGGAAGTTTAGCTGTTGCTAGTATGATTTCCTTTCAGGAATTATGTTGAGAGCACTTGCTCTGTTATCACGCCCTTGAGGCTTAGTGACCAATTTAATAAAATGAATTTACAAACACGGCGAAGCCGGAGTAAGATCTGATACTTCTGTATTTTACGAAGCTTGGATACAAACTGAAACTTAAAGCTAACAAAAGTATATTTCATAGCAGCCACTCAAATATGCAGCGTTTGCCACCTATGTATGGGCATCCGGCCAGACGCTGTGTCAGCAGTTTGGCCGGAGCGGGCTCTTAGGCAACCGGACGTAGCCGATGCACGGTTAACTTCAGTTAACTACTCCCCCTTCAGGAATTAGGCCGCCCTCGGTCGACCCTATTTGGGCAATCATTTTCTTTAGTTGGGCCGATGTTCTTCGGGTCTGGATGACTCGCCGATAGGTTAGACCGATGCAAATCAAAGCGAAGCATACTGCTCCCGCTATGAATACCATCTGGTATGTCTGATGGTGATCGATTTCCTTCCCGAACTCCTTGATGTGTTCCAAGTTACGTTCACTCAATCGGTGAAGGTATGGAAGACTGAGAACGTTACGTTCCACGGTGATATTCAGGGAAGGCGAGCTGGCAACTCCTGGAGCCCTCTTCTGGGCTGTGTTATAATTCACCATTCGGGTTTCGTTTACAGTGGCACTCTCAGTGAACGTGATGAGATATGTGCCCTTTATATGGACACAGGTGCCATTATCCACACTCACGCGAGCTGGGCGATCGTTTATGATTGCAATCCCCTCATCGACATAGGTAATGGGGTGCAGATCGCTGGATTTCGCAATGCGCTATGCCTCCAGCATGGAGCTCCTGTGCGCACGATCTCTTTTGTGCCAGCTGGCAAAACGTAGCTCCTGGTGTCGTGGAGCAATTTTTTATCGTGTGGACCTCACCGTCACATTCAGCTATCACGTTGTCTTCTAGCCTGAGTATGGTGTCGTGATGCGACACAGGAAAAACAGTGATCCTATTGCAAGCCGTTTTTTCTTGGAATCTTAATGATAAAGTGTAAGATGTTATTGGATTGTAAGATTTTAACGGACGATACGGACAAAACACCTTTGATGGCGGTCTCAGTGGGCTCTTCCATCCACACATCTTCCAGGTCTGTATGATCCAAAATGCTAGGGCTAACAACGTTAACTTTGGCAAGTGCCACCGCTAGTATTAAACCCTGCAGCTCCATTGTGATCATCCCATTTCGAGTTAAAAGCATCTCGAATAGGTGCCCTGTGTCAACCTGGGACTTTTCGGCTGACCTCAGAAGTTGGTTGACGGTTTCGGAAATTTTATTAATTTGATTTTGGATTCTATTGTTAATATTAACCTGCCTATTGTTTGCATTTATTAATTGAAATTCCTTAAATTTAATTTTTTCGAAATCCTCCGCGACAGTGTGACTGCCACTACTTTCAAGACGGTCCCCAGGAAGTCTAAACTTTTGGCTACTCTATGATGGATGCTCAATGAATCGAGCAGGTCGCGTAGATGGGCAACGTCAACCATCAAGAGTTTCTGCATGTGGGACTGAGGGAACATGTCGGTCATTCCATTGGTTTCCTCTATGACGCGTCTATATTCCGAGAGATTCGCCGAGTGTTTGACAAACGCGAATTCTTCTCAAACTAAAATTCTTCCATCAACGATGGGAATGTATTTGGCTTTGGAATAATCTGTGACGCGTGCTGATGTTGCGGTTAAAAGAAAAATCAGGGATATGGCTGTGAACCTGTAATTTGAACGTGCTGTAATTTTGCTTAAATTGGGTAGCCCACCACCGAAGCACGACTAAATACTAATGATATAAAAAAACTTAAGCCAAGTGGCTAGAAATAAAGATAATAGAAAATTAAAAATCATCAGGCGAGCGATAACCTGCTTTGCTCAGCCTACCTAAGGTTGTCCTTGTGGACCACCCTCCCCTTAATGAGGACTGTGGTCCCCATGTCCACTTGAACGGTTTTTTCTTCACACAACGGTGAGAGTTTGTTGCCTAGGCGCCAGTTGGACTTCACTAGGACTTTTTCGCCAACTCCGTATACTCTGTTTTGTCGGGAGGCGTTCTCCCTATTCCGGAGCTTGTCTTGGGCATGTTTAATCTTATCCTGTATTTCGAATTGTGGGTCATTTGATTGTGTTTGGACCACGTCGGCCGGCCTCTTGTCGATGACGGAATGGATAGATTTGTTATATTTAGTTGTAGCCAGTAGGATTAGCTCTACGGTATCGCTAATGCCTTTATAAATTTTAAGGCATCTAGCAAGCTCTACCAGAGTGCTATGGAAGCGCTCCACTTGTCCGTTTGAGACACTGTGGAGGGGCGGCGCGTTTGAGATATTCACGCCGAAGTGGTTTTCCAGCGTGGCCACCATGGAATTCAACGATGGTTCGTTGTCGCAGTATATGATTTTGGCCTTGGGGAAAACGTTCATCAGCTGTAGGAGCGCTGGTATGAGGTCCTCTATGGTTCTAGAGGGGATCGGTTGGACTACGGCAAATTTTGAGAATTTGTCGATGCACGTAAGGAAATACTTTTTGTCTGTGGAGAAAATGTCTATGTGTAGCATTTCTCCTACATGAGATGGGATTGGCGTTTCGCCAATCTCCTGTTTCTTTGGATGCCTATCGTATTTTGCCTTAGCGCATGTTTTGCAAGTAGCGACTATTTCGTTCGCAACTTGGTCATCTTTGGGAAGTAGTACTTGGAGAGTACCTGCTTCACGTTTTCTTGAGCCGATCTGTGAGCTCTTTTGTGATCAACAGTGAGTATTTCACGTCTTTCGGCTATTGCAAAAATGTCTGTTACTCTGTTTTTGCAGTGCCAGAATTTGGTGGCAGGGAACTGCCGAACCAATTTGTCCTGTATCTAGCGTGTGCAAATCGCAATGAACGGCGTTTACGCCTTTAGGAACTATGACGGACTCGAGCTCCTCTATCAATGACTTCTCGCAAGTAAAGTCAATGTTATGTCGCCTCCTGTTTCCAAAGGGGACAAAGGTGCGTTTCAACGGTGAGCGTGTTTCCTCCAGAATTATTTGGTTTTGGAAACAATTAATTAATTAACGACAGCTCACTATGAATTGTGGCCGCGCTTGAGAATGCCTCTTTCTCTTCTAGAACGTTGCTGTCTGGAGAGGGCATCCGCAACGAGGTTGTCTTTGCCAGGCTTGTAGAAGACCTTGGCACCACACTCGTCGATTCGTTGTTTCCACCTTTTAATTTTTGTGTTCGGATTGGAATCCAATACCGCGTAAGTTAGCGGTTGGTGGTCGGTATAGATGTTTATATTGTTGACTGCATACAAGTAGTGACGCAGTTTTTCTAGCGCCCAAACTATGGCTAATAACTCCCTTTCGTTGGTGGCGTAATTAACCTCTCTGTCCTTTAAAGTTCTAGAGATCATAGTAATGGGTCGTCCCTCTTGGGAAAGCACTGCGCCAATGCCGTATGCTGAGGCATCTTTCGTTAGATCAAATGCCTTTTTGTCGTCGGGATACCTAAGGATAACGTCTTCAGAGGCCAGGATATTACGTAGCTTTTCGAAAGCCAGCCGTTGCGGTTCAGTAAATTGTACCTCGATGTTTCTGGATCTGTATCTGCTTACGTTTCCAAGTTCCCCTTTTAGAATGCTCAAGATGGGCTTAGCTATTGATGCAAAATCTTTAATGAAACATCTATAATAGCTAGCCAGGCCCATGAATGACCTTACCTCGAACACATTTTTTGGCTCCGGGAATTCTTTGATTGCCTTAACTTTTTCCGGGTCAGTGGTAGTCCCATTGTTGGTGACTATGAATCCCAAAAAGTTGACACTTTTTTTGAAAAAGACGGATTTTTCCGCTGACACCCTCATATTGGCGTCGTGGAGGTTCTTTAGAACCCAGTCCACGTGCCGTATGTGGGCGTTTTCGTCTTCTGACGAAGACGATAACATCATCGACAGATTGGCAAAACTTGCCAATCTGCTTTCGCAGTACGTCGTCGATGGTTCTTTGGAAGATGCTGGCAGCATTCCTCAATCCGAATGGCAGTCGGCGAAACTCGTATTTTCCTCCGTTTACGGAAAAAGAAAGTTTTTTCACGGTCACGCTCTGCAAGTATAATTTGGTGATAGCCAGCCTTCAAATCGAGAGTTGTGAAGTATTTGGCTTTGCCTAAATTCCCTAAAATCATAGAGATATTTGGCATGGGGTAGCGATCTGGTACTGTCCTCTCGTTAAGTTTTCGAAAGTCTAACACCAGTCGCATTTTTCGGTTGCCAGTTTCGTCGGTGCCCTTTTTATCTACTACCTATTGGGTTACTATACTATCTATCTATCTATACTATCTATTGGGTTATTGTAGGGGGACCTTGATTTCTGGATTATACCGTTTTTTAGTAAGTCTTGGATTTTGCCGTTGACGAAATCAGCTGCCCCCATTGGGTAGGGGTAGGGACTAGCATAAATGGGTTCCTCATCGACTGTCCTGATGGTGGCCACCACTGACGTGTTGTAAGGTAATGCCTCATCTGGATTTGCAAAGGCATTTTTTCTGTCACAAAGCATCTTTGAAAATGCTTTCTTGACTGAAGGTGGTGCGTTTGAGCAGTAAAATTAACGCTGGGGCATGATTGGAATTCTAGCTTTTCTACTTCCGAGCCCCATTCGAGGTGGCCGGAAGCCGGAAAAAGCGATACTCCTGCCTGTATTAACAGGTCAAGTCCAATGATGGCATCAAAGGAGGACAAGTCTTGTAAGATGAAGAAAGTGGCTTTTTTGTTAAAAATGGAAACGACGCATTTTTTTGTGATTGTGGTCACGCCATGGATAGAATGTAGCGGGAATGGAGCATCTACTGGGCGGACGCTTTTCAATCCTTCCTTCCTATTAAGATTTTCATATCCACCCCTGCTACTCTTCGTCTGATGACGGCAAGTAGGGATTTTCCCCTAAAAAATTGATCGAGTCAGACTCATAGTCTTGAATCGTCGATTTCCTGAGCCGCGTTTGAAGCTGTGGCGGTGTATTTTTACACGGTTCCGCCTGTGCCCAGCGTGATGTGGTTAACCCTCTGTCGCTTGTGAGGGCCAGATCGATCGGACACGGCTGGCTTCCTGTTTTGGTATGCCGGGGCTTGTGATGGCTTAAGCATTCTGGACAGTGATGGGTCAATATCCATGGGTTCGGGAGTGTTCCCACTGCGTGGGGCCGAATGTACTTGCACCTTGTGTTGTTTGGTGTAGTACGGATTTTTGCCAGTATTTGCCTGGGAACTTGTTTGTGCAGGGGTTTGTCGGTGCTCTTGCGTCTTTGGATACTGTTTTTTATCTCTGTCTTCTTGGCTTCTCGCAAAGGAGGCCGCGAACGAGTACCTTTCATGGTTAGACTCCACTTCTTGTGCTAAGGCGAGGGCTGATGGCATGTCTTTCGGCTTTGCCGAAAAAAGGACATCTGTGAGGCTACGCTTAAGTCCCGAGATGAATACTCGGAGCGCGTCATCTCGAAATTTGTCGCACAATACTTTTGCCGCCGATGCTTCATAAGACATGGTGGCTTTGTTTGTGAGCAAGGTGAGCTTTTTCTCGACCTCGTCATAGTACTACAAGAGGGTAAGATTCCCCTGTCTGAGGGTACCCATTTCCTGTTCGATGACGTGAATCTGACGCTTGTCACTGTAAGTAAAATCGAGTCGATTTATAATCGCGTCGAAATTAAGCACAGTGCCAAACGAGGATAACACGGCATCGGCAGGTCCTCTTATTTTACTCCTAATTATGATAACCGCTTGATAATGTCGTGAGCTGTTTACATAATTCCTAAATATATAATATGCGGCTTCTGCCGCTTGCCGCCACGAGACATATGCGTCTTGTGCTCCCGTAAATTCAGGTAAGCACTTGACAGCATCCATTTGACGTTATCCCTAATTTCTATGGGTTCATAGACTCTGATTTGGGGAGGTCCCGCTTGGGCGGGAGGGATTTGTACCGCATTGACCTGTTCGGTCAATTGCTGTATAGCTAGTCGTAGTTCACTTTCCCTACGTTGGCTTTCAATATTTGCTTCTTGCACTGCATGCTGAACGGCCGCCTGTATGGTGGGCGTCATTTGCTCCATGCTAAAAGCTATACTCGCGAATGTGTTTATGTTTCTTGGAGTGGAAAATTTGGTCGGCCCTTCGATCTCTGATTCAGAGTCGCTGGAGAGTTGTCTTAAGTTCCTATATTTGTAGAAGGGATTGCTCATGTGGAGCTGTGGCTATAAAACTGCCCTAAGAAAATAATTCAAGCTCAAATTGCATGCCGGCAGAGGCTATTGGGCTGGAGAGGGGGTTGTGGGGGCTGAGCCGCAACTTTGTTATGTGTACAAGCTCGCGGAACTGCGCTATTGCCTTGCCGAGTAAAGACAAGGTGAGTGGTGCGCAGGGACTGAGCCTCCGCTCATGATAAACAAAGACAAATAAACACAACTAAGTGTCATACACTGTATGTGCGGCCGTATCGTATTCCCAAAAAAAGTTGAGTGGGGAGACAAAACGGAAAGAAAAATAAATAACCAAGCTGCGCAGCCAGTAAATTTTTTTTAAAGTTAAATTTTTTGCTCTGGTTAAGAATTTTTTTTTCCGCATTATCTAATATAATATAAAGATTTATTGCGATGTAAATGTGTTTATTATTATTTAATTCACAAAATAAAAAATGCAAACAATGTACAGTATTCACATAATATTTAATGTGTTGAAATTAAACCGTCAATTAATTAGTGAGGATTAATTTATTATTTATTCGTTAGTAATGCTGTAGGTTTTACAACTAAACTCGGTATTTCTTTTCCCTTTCTGTTTTTTTAGCAGACTTAGAACTTGTATGAATAAAAAGGGCTCACTTACATGTTTTTTACGTTTTTTTACGCTCTGGTTAAGAATTTTTTTTCCGCATTATCTAATATAATATAAAGATTTATTGCGATGTAAATGTGTTTATTATTATTTAATTCACAAAATAAAAAATGCAAACAATTTACAGTATTCACATAATATTTAATGTGTTGAAATTAAACCGTCAATTAATTAGTGAGGATTAATTTATTATTTATTCGTTAGTAATGCTGTAGGTTTTACAACTAAACTCGTTATTTCTTTTCCCTTTCTGTTTTTTTAGCAGACTTAGAACTTGTATGAATAAAAAGGGCTCACTTACATGTTTTTTACGTTTTTTTACGTTTACGTTTTTTACTTCTATACAGGGTATTATTTATTAATGATCCCACGCTGCTGTCGGTGACGTCACGGAATGAGGATTAATTATATTGTTGAGTAGAGTCTTGATCTTCGGTTGTCCCTCGCTGTGGTCGATGACTTCACAAGGCAGGGGAAGTTTAGCTGTTGCTAGTATGATTTCCTTTCAGGAATTATGTTGAGAGCACTTGCTCTGTTATCACGGCCTTTGAGGCTTAGTGACCAATTTAATAAAATGAATTTACAAACACGGCGAAGCCGGAGTAAGATCTGATACTTCTTTATTTTACGAAGCTTGGATACAAACTGAAACTTAAAGCTAACAAAAGTATATTTCATAGCTGCCACTCAAATATGCAGCGTTTGCCGGCTATGTATGGGCATCCGGCCAGACGCTGTGTCAGCAGTTTGGCCGGAGCGGGCCCTTAGGCAACCGGACGTAGCAGATGCACGGTTAACTACAGATAACTTACATACGAAGGGCTGGTGTGGATATATGGGCGTTGTGGTGAAATTGACATAAGGAAAAAAGTTTTGATTTTGATCGAGAAAAATGGTTAAAATTGCAGAACTGAAAGTGGTGAGCATTCATACACAACATGCAGAGGCAAGAGAAAATCGACAGCAAAGATCAGAGGAGATCGTCGAGAACATACCAGAGGAAAGTAGTCCTATAGTACAGGCTACAAACAACGTACGACAAGCATCGGTAAAGGAAATCGCAGACACTTTGCCAGAATTTGATCCCGGAGACGACAACGCTATATCACTAAATCAATTCATCGGTCGTGTCAACAAAGTCGTTGGTGCATATCATTGGGACGAGAAGTTTTTGTTGCTCGCAATCTATACGAAGATTAAGGGTCCGGCCAACATGAGGTTCGATTCTTCGCCAGTTGTCATACAACATGGAACGAGTTCGCGCAGGATTTAAAAAAGGAGTTCGGAGCAGCTCCCGACGCGGCAGAAGTTCACTTCAATATTGCCAACGCAACTAGACGAGCTAAGGAGACAGTGACGGAGTACTGTTTCCGGATGTCTGCCCTTAGTGTGCGTTACAATCTTAGTGAAGCAGCTATCATAAGATATGTTCGCGCAGGTCTACAGCACCATTCGGAAAGCAGGTAACCTTCTCGTTTCCAATGCGATAGAGCAATGTTCCATCGTCCTGGAAAACGGCCCTTAAAGTCGCAAACGTAGAAGTCGTTGTCTCTTATGGCAATATCAGAGGGTTCGCGCATATGGTCGCTGCAATCGAACCAGCGCACCAGCTCGCCCTCCTCCGAGGTCACAAAGACGGTGGGGGACACGCTGTCCACAGCCACGATATGGCCCTTGGCGGTGACAGCCAACCCTGCCACAATGTCAATGTATCTGATGGCAATCTTGCGCATAAAGTGACCACACTTGAAAAAGATCTGCATCCGGGAGCGCTCGTTGCCGCGATCGCACACCACGAACTTGCCGTTGTTGTGCATGACGACCCCCTTGCGCGGATACCAGAGCTGGCCCTCTTTCTTGCCAGATTGTCTTCGACGTTGTCGGGTTCAGTTTACTCAGGATCCGAAGCAGTTTTATAATTTTGTAAACACAAAACGGAAACATGTATCTTCTTTTTACTTACTCTCGTTTGAAAATTCTTCTGCGAATACGGATCAGGCCATTGCAGACCTATTCCCAAAATTTTTTTAAACAACGTATTCACCTTATACAATTTCTGTCCAGACCTTTGCATATGAAATTCATTCAGCCAATCTTATTTTTGGTCAATCTTTCTCCGAGTGCAGTTTGTTATCGCATCTTTAAAATGTTAAACCGGTACTTTCACCAGGTCCCGATGGAGTACCAGGCTGTTTGCTAAAGAATTGCGCCGAGTCATTGTGCAAACCTCTTTTAAAGCTTTTCACCTCATTTTTGGAAACGTCGATATTTCCCCATATCTGGAAAGAATGCTTTATAATTCCCCTGCATAAAAAGGGGAAAAATCTGATGCTACCAATTATAGAGGTAGAGATGCCTGTCAGGAATTGTCAGGAATTCCAAAGCTCTTTGAAAAAATTATCACTCCTCATCTGCAATACCTTTGTCGCTTAATAATTTTTCCATGCCAGCATGGTTTTATTAGGGGTCGCTCCACCACCACCAGCTTTTTGGAGCTGACATAATTTGTGATTGATGGCCAAAATCCTTTTGGGATTTCATATTAACCTTCTTACGTGGATTTCCAGCTTCCTTTCTGGAAGAACCCAACACGTCTCTTTTAAAGATGTATTATCCTGCCTAGTCCATCCGGAGTCCCTCAAGGAGTCTTCTCGGGCCTTTACTTTTTACCATTTTCATAAATGATTTACCTTTTGCTTTAACGAACTCTCGTGTATTTATGTACGCAGATGACGTTAAGCTGTGTCTTCAATATAATTCTTCCTCTGCCCAATACAAACTTTAGTCCGATCAGGACAAGTTCTAAAATTGGTGTTCTCAAAATGACTTAAAACTTAATGGGTTAAAATGAAAACTCGACATAAGTTTGCATACGTTGCAATACGTTGTTTGAACAAATTTTGCGAATAGTTTTGCAATGGACTGATCCGTATTCACAAGAAAATTTTCAAAAATGTTTTCAAAAAATTATTTAAAATCCTTTAAAAATATTCTAAGCCGATATTTTTATAATTGATCAGACAAAGTACCCAGAGAAATTTGTAGTTACCAAACTCTTTGCACTTGACCTTTTCAGAAGAAAAAAAAGAGTCTACTGAGATTAGAACTCCTCCCCCTTTTGGAGGAGCTCGGTCGCGTCTAAAAGTGGTGTATCTTTCTAGGAAAACTTTGCAGCTAAGGGTCTCTGGCTTTAAACATGTTTCACTTAAGACAATAAGCTAAGATGCAAAGGAAATGCGGTCAGAGTATAGCCTCTGGGAGCCTAGGGAGCTTACTACGTAGGCCCCTAAAATACTGATACGTAAGATCAAGGGAGTTTGTTAGTTTGTTTTTCAGGAAGTTCAGGAAGAAGTGGGCTGGTCAGCTGGAATAAACGCAGAGGCCACAAAAAAACACGTCCGTTCGATTTAAAAGACAGAAAGGTAAAATAATTGGTTAAGAATATTCCGTTCAAAGATGTCCACCGCGTTATTTATGCGAGCCAGTCTTTCACGTTTGCCTGGTTGGCAAGTGCTTACAAAAGCAGTTCTATAGCAACAGAAACATAATATCAAAATGTATCAGTCATAAACATTAAACAGAATTGGTCAGCGATTCCAAGTGCAAACAAAATATAACTACCCGATGAATGTTTAAAGTTACTTAATATTTTCCCACAAGCTAAGCTGTGTGAGTCCATTTATATGTATGCGCACGTTACAAGTCTTGGCCTTCTGCATAGACTTAGGAATTAACATTTAAATAAATCGAAAACTTACAGCCCTTAGGAGCACATTGACTCAATAAATCTTTAAAATAGAATTGTTCTCATTTGGGGAAATTACAATCTTACAAGTTGTTAAATAAAATGTATAATAAAAGCAGCTTCACCGAACAAGCAAAATGTAAAGATGATAAAGTGATTAAAAGACCATCTCAAATACAAAAAAAAAAAACGAGAATGGAAAGCTAACTTCGGACGGAGCCGAAGCTTATATACCCTTGCAGTTAAATAGCGGCTTCGATTGATTAAAGATATAGTAAATATGGGATATAGTTAGCCGATCTTTACAAAAACATTCACACCAAGCTTAGATTCGTATAAAATGGATTTTAAAAGAAGTTCGACGCTTCTACGAACGCAAGTTGGTTTTACGAACCAAAAACACGCAAGTTGTGGCATTTCCGATCGTTCAGTTATATGGCAGCTATAGGATATAGTCAGCTGATCCGTATGAAAATATCCAGATCGGCTTAGATTTCCATAAAAGGGAACCTGTGCAAATTTCAAGTTTCTATCTTCAACAACATGGAAGTTATAGCATTTCCGATCAATCAGATATATGGCAGCTATAGGATATAGTGGGCCGATCCCGGCCGTTCCGACTTATATACTGCGTGCAAAGGAAAGAAGGGTGTGTGCAAAGTTTCAAGACGATAGCTCAAAAACTGAGAGACTAGTTTGCGTAGAAACAGACAGGCGGACAGACAGACGGACATGCTTATATCGACTCAGGAGGTGATCCTGATCCAGAATATTCATACTTTCTGGGGTCCTGGATGTCTCCTTCACTGCGTTGCACACTTCTGACCAAAATTTTAATACCCTCTGCAAGGGTATAGAAGTGGCTATAACTAATAATTCAAAGCCAGATTGCCATCGCATATCGTATGATGATTCATGAAAATTCTGACAATTATTTGTTGCGATTCCGTCGACTGTTTCAACAATATTGCGATGACGATGAATCAAGCTAATTTGCGTTCGGAAAAGTATATCCATTTACGCGATGCAATTAGCACAGAAGGAGATTTAGAAAATGTTGGTCGATTGACTATTTTACCGGCGTCATATATAGGTATGTTCGTCATTATGGTCGGCCAGATCTATTTATCTAATATATCTAATATAATATAAAGATTTATTGCGAAATGGCCAGACGCTGTGTCAGCAGTTTGGCCGGAGCGGGCCCTTAGGCAACCGGACGTAGCAGATGCACGGTTAACTACAGTTAACTTACATACGAAGGGCTGGTGTGGATATATGGGTGTTGTGGTGAAATTGGCATAAGGAAAAAAGTTTTGATTTTGATCGAGAAAAATGGTTAAAATTGCAGAACTGAAAGTGGTGAGCATTCATACACAACATGCAGAGGCAAGAGAAAATCGACAGCAAAGATCAGAGGAGATCGTCGAGAACATACCAGAGGAAAGTAGTCCTATAGTACAGGCTACAAACAACGTACGACAAGCATCGGTAAAGGAAATCGCAGACACTTTGCCAGAATTTGATCCCGGAGACGACAACGCTATATCACTAAATCAATTCATCGGTCGTGTCAACAAAGTCGTTGGTGCATATCATTGGGACGAGAAGTTTTTGTTGCTCGCAATCTATACGAAGATTAAGGGTCCGGCCAACATGAGGTTCGATTCTTCGCCAGTTGTCATACAACATGGAACGAGTTCGCGCAGGATTTAAAAAAGGAGTTCGGAGCAGCTCCCGACGAGGCAGAAGTTCACTTCAATATGGCCAACGCAACTAGACGAGCTAAGGAGACAGTGAAGGAGTACTGTTTCCGGATGTCTGCCCTTAGTGTGCGTTACAATCTTAGTGAAGCAGCTATCATAAGATATGTTCGCGCAGGTCTACAGCACCATTCGGAAAGCAGGTAACCTTCTCGTTTCCAATGCGATAGAGGAATGTTCCATCGTCCTGGAAAACAGCCCTTAAAGTCGCGAACGTAGAAGTCGTTGTCTCTTATGGCAATATCAGAGGGTTCGCGCATATGGTCGCTGCAATCGAACCAGCGCACCAGCTCGCCCTCCTCCGAGGTCACAAAGACGGTGGGGGACACGCTGTCCACAGCCACGATATGGCCCTTGGCGGTGACAGCCAACCCTGCCACAATGTCAATGTATCTGATGGCAATCTTGCGCATAAAGTGACCACACTTGAAGAAGATCTGCATCCGGGAGCGCTCGTTGCCGCGATCGCACACCACGAACTTGCCGTTGTTGTGCATGACGACCCCCTTGCGCGGATACCAGAGCTGGCCCTCTTTCTTGCCAGATTGTCTTCGACGTTGTCGGGTTCAGTTCACTCAGGATCCGAAGCAGTTTTATAATTTTGTAAACACAAAACGGAAACATGTATCTTCTTTTTACTTACTCTCGTTTGAAAATTCTTCTGCGAATACGGATCAGGCCATTGCAGACCTATTCCCAAAATTTTTTTAAACAACGTATTCACTTTATACAATTTCTGTCCAGACCTTTGCATATGAAATTCATTCAGCCAATCTTATTTTTGGTCAATCTTTCTCCGAGTGCAGTTTGTTATCGCATCTTTGAAATGTTAAACCGGTACTTTCACCAGGTCCCGATGGAGTACCAGGCTGTTTGCTAAAGAATTGCGCCGAGTCATTGTGCAAACCTCTTTTAAAGCTTTTCACCTCATTTTTGGAAACGTCGATATTTTCCCATATCTGGAAAGAATGCTTTATAATTCCCCTGCATAAAAAGGGGATGCTACCAATTATAGAGGTAGAGATGCCTGTCAGGAATTGTCAGGAATTCCAAAGCTCTTTGAAAAAATTATCACTCCTCATCTGCAATACCTTTGTCGCTTAATAATTTTTCCATGCCAGCATGGTTTTATTAGGGGTCGCTCCACCACCACCAGCTTTTTGGAGCTGACATAATTTGTGATTGATGGCTTCCAAAATGGCCTTAAAACAGAAGTCATCTACACTAAATTTAGTATAGCATTTGACTCTGTAAACCACTCACTCCTTTTGAGAAATCTTGATCTTTTGGGATTTCATATTTACCTTTTTACGTGGATTTCCAGCTTCCTTTCTGGAAGAACCCAACACGTCTCTTTTAAAGATGTAGTATCCTGCCTAGTCCATCCGGAGTCCCTCAAGGAGTCTTCTCGGGCCTTTACTTTTTACCATTTTCATAAATGATTTAACTTTTGCTTTAACGAACTCTCGTGTATTTATGTACGCAGATGACGTTAAGCTGTGTCTTCAATATAAATCTTCCTCTGCCCAATACAAACTTTAGTCCGATCAGGACAAGTTCTAAAATTGGTGTTCTCAAAATGACTTAAAACTTAATGGGTTAAAATGAAAACTCGACATAAGTTTGCATACGTTGCAATACGTTGTTTGAACAAATTTTGCGAATAGTTTTGCAATGGACTGATCCGTATTCACAAGAAAATTTTCAAAAATGTTTTCAAAAAATTATTTAAAATCCTTTAAAAATATTCTAAGCCGATATTTTTATAATTGATCAGACAAAGTACCCAGAGAAATTTGTAGTTACCAAACTCTTTGCACTTGACCTTTTCAGAAGAAAAAAAAGAGTCTACTGAGATTAGAACTCCTCCCCCTTTTGGAGGAGCTCGGTCGCGTCTAAAAGTGGTGTATCTTTCTAGGAAAACTTTGCAGCTAAGGGTCTCTGGCTTTAAACATGTTTCACTTAAGACAATAAGCTAAGATGCAAAGGAAATGCGGTCAGAGTATAGCCTCTGGGAGCCTAGGGAGCTTACTACGTAGGCCCCTAAAATACTGATACGTAAGATCAAGGGAGTTTGTTAGTTTGTTTTTCAGGAAGTTCAGGAAGAAGTGGGCTGGTCAGCTGGAATAAACGCAGAGGCCACAAAAAACACGTCCGTTCGATTTAAAAGACAGAAAGGTAAAATAATTGGTTAAGAATATTCCGTTCAAAGATGTCCACCGCGTTATTTATGCGAGCCAGTCTTTCACGTTTGCCTGGTTGGCAAGTGCTTACAAAAGCAGTTCTATAGCAACAGAAACATAATATCAAAATGTATCAGTCATAAACATTAAACAGAATTGGTCAGCGATTCCAAGTGCAAACAAAATATAACTACCCGATGAATGTTTAAAGTTACTTAATATTTTCCCACAAGCTAAGCTGTGTGAGTCCATTTATATGTATGCGCACGTTACAAGTCTTGGCCTTCTGCATAGACTTAGGAATTAACATTTAAATAAATCGAAAACTTACAGCCCTTAGGAGCACATTGACTCAATAAATCTTTAAAATAGAATTGTTCTCATTTGGGGAAATTACAATCTTACAAGTTGTTAAATAAAATGTATAATAAAAGCAGCTTCACCGAACCAGCAAAATGTAAAGATGATAAAGTGATTAAAAGACCATCTCAAATACAAAAAAAAAAAAAGTGGAAAGCTAACTTCGGACGGAGCCGAAGCTTATATACCCTTGCAGTTAAATAGCGGCTTCGATTGATTAAAGATATAGTAAATATGGGATATAGTTAGCCGATCTTTACAAAAACATTCACACCAAGCTTAGATTCGTATAAAATGGATTTTAAAAGAAGTTCGACGCTTCTACGAACGCAAGTTGGTTTTACGAACCAAAAACACGCAAGTTGTGGCATTTCCGATCGTTCAGTTATATGGCAGCTATAGGATATAGTCAGCTGATCCGTATGAAAATATCCAGATCGGCTTAGATTTCCATAAAAGGGAACCTGTGCAAATTTCAAGTTTCTATCTTCAACAACATGGAAGTTATAGCATTTCCGATCAATCAGATATATGGCAGCTATAGGATATAGTGGGCCGATCCCGGCCGTTCCGACTTATATACTGCGTGCAAAGGAAAGAAGGGTGTGTGCAAAGTTTCAAGACGATAGCTCAAAAACTGAGAGACTAGTTTGCGTAGAAACAGACAGGCGGACAGACAGACAGACGGACATGCTTATATCGACTCAGGAGGTGATCCTGATCCAGAATATTCATACATTCTGGGGTCCTGGATGTCTGGATTCTGACCAAAATTTTAATACCCTCTGCAAGTGTATAAAAGTGGCTATAACTAATAATTCAAAGCCAGATTGCCATCGCATATCGTATGATGATTCATGAAAATTCTGACAATTATTTGTTGCGATTCGGTCGACTGTTTCAACAATATTGCTAATTTGCGTTCGGAAAAGTATATCCATTTACGCGATGCAATTAGCACAGAAGGAGATTTAGAAAATGTTGGTCGATTGACTATTTTACCGGCGTCATATATAGGTATGTTCGTCATTATGGTCGGCCAGATCTATTTATTACATTTACATGTAATCCGAAATGGATAAAAATTATTCAGTGCTGTTTCCCATACAAACATCAAGTGATCGACACGTCATCACAGCATGTGTTTTCAGGCAAAAAATTCGGTCACTAATGAATTACATTATTAAAAACACTTTGGGAATACTTGATGCTGGATGTATTCAATCGAATGGCAAAAACGAGGCCTACCGCTTGCTCAGAAGAATTCGCTTAGTCGGAAGAATTCGGCCAGATCAAATAGATGGCATCATATGTGCGGAGATTCCTGCTCCTAAAACCGATCCAGGCCTACATGATGTTGTAGTCACGAATGTGATTCATGGGCCGTGTGGCAGTATCAACCGACAATCATCGTTCATGGCCGACGGCAAGTGTTTCAAACGGTATCCACAAAAAAGACAGCAGAGACCATTACAGGCAACGATGGTTATCCATTGTATCGGCGACGATCACCCGATGATAATGGTAGAACTATCACAACTGAATGGAAAAGAACCGATTTCGTAGTCGACACCAGTTGGATTGTTCTAAATTTGCAATTTCTTTCCAAAAAATATTCAAGGCGCATTGTAATGTTTGCAATTTGGTCAATTAAATTAAATAATCACGAAATGAATCGACATGGCAGTTTTTGGTATCCAAACATCCACTGTTAGGCAGTACGAAGTTCGCCGGGTCAGCTAGTATATAAATAAATAAACTAACTTATGTGTAAAAAAAAAAATAAACCCATGACATAAAACAAAATTGTTTATGTATTGATATTATTACAAAGGTTACAAAATAATAAAACAAAAAACCCATGACATCGAGCCTAATGTCAAAAATAATTAATCACACTGATGATTTCAATCCATTATGGATAATACGGTTGTATGGTAAACACAACAAAATAATAAAGAAACGGTACATGATTGGAGCCTAGTGTAATCATAAGAAGACCAACGGCTGTTAGATGGTTTGGTAGATACCAGAACGAAGACGGTATCTGCGGTAGATAAATAAGGCCAGAGGTGGCGCATAAGAGGAACGAGTTTTTTAGTTAGTTTAGATATGTTCGTTGATGTATAAAAAGCATAATCAACTCATTAAATAGAAAAACCTAATGTGAGCCACTCAGTTCATCCCTTTACAGTTCAGAAGTGGGATATCTTGGAGTTGGTTATGGTAAAGGCAGAGGAATAGTCGGAAAACACCGAAAAAGCAGCAGAATCGTCCGCGAAAAGTTGGTAATGGGAAGCAGTCCCAGAGATTACTCGTTACTTTTGCGCGGCAGACGGATTCAACATTGAAAAACTACACAGTATACATACGAAGGGCTGGTGTGGGCATATGGGCGTTGTGGTGAAATTGGCATAAGGAAAAAAGTTTTGATTTTGATCGAGAAAAATGGATAAAATTGCAGAACTGAAAGTGGTGAGCATTCATACACAACATGCAGAGGCAGGAGAAAATCGACAGCAAAGATCAGAGGAGATCGTCGAGAACATACGACAACGTACGACAAGCATCGGTAAAGGAAATCGAAGACACTTTGCCAGAAGTTGATCCCGGAGACGACAACGCTATATCACTAAATCAATTCATCGGTCGTGTCAACAAAGTGGTTGGTGCATATCATTGGGACGAGAAGTTTTTGTTGCTCGCAATCTATACGAAGATGAAGGGTCCGGCCAACATGTGGTTCGATTCTTCGCGAGTTGTCATACAACATGGAACGAGTTTGCGCAGGATTTAAAAAAGGAGTTCGGAGCAGCTCCCGACGAAGCAGAAGTTCACTTCAATATTGCCAACGCAACTAGGCGAGCTAAGGAGACAGTGAATTAGTACTGTTTCCGGATGTCTGCCCTTGGTGTGCGTTACAATCTTAGTGAAGCAGCTATCATAAGATATGTTCGCGCAGGTCTACAGCACCGAGAGTTGCAAAACAGCATTGCAGCACTAAATTTTTCGACGATGCAGCAACTACGAGAGACAGCCGAATCTTATTTTGTAAACAGAGGCAGGTCGGTACCGAACAAGAAGGAGTTTGTCCAGAAGATCAGACAACGACATGAAGCTAGAGAAAGCGCAGGAAGCTAAGACGTGCTTCAAGTGTGGTGAGCTAGGACACTTTGCTAATGTGTGCCCAAGTAAGGAGACGAAGTCTTGTTGTACTAAATGCAACACTTTTCATACCTCCAAGGAAAGCTGTCAAGGTGCAAAGGTGATGCGTTTAGGAGCATCAAATCAGGACAAGGTAATCACCAGAAATATATTCATCAATTCTAAAAGTTACAACGCCTTTATTAATACTAGAAGTCAGGCTAGTATCGTTCGACAGTCAGTGGCTAATGAAATAAACGCTGATCGCCACAAGTGCTCTATGAAGATTAGAGGAAAAATCACTACATTCAAGCTATACGAAGCTGACGACGACCTTTTGCAGGAAGACATACCGTTGGGACAGGATGTCATCATAAGCGCAAAGTTATCCCTGTTTGAGCAAGAGAGTACTGAAGCCTGAGCAGTTCACCAGGATGAAGTCAATTTGAGCGGAAGCAGCACCCACAAATTGTTAGTCAATATGCAGAACGATCAGGAACGACGCCGAATGAGTCACTTGTTGGAGAAGTTCGCTGATGTTTTTTCTACGGGATTGCAAGGAATCGGAAAAACAAATATTGTTCAAGCCAGCATAGTTGTTGAGAGCGGTCACGTAGTATCACAGGCACCATACCGAATTCCCGAACCAAAGAAAGAAATTGTCGGCAAGATGTTGGACGAGGTATTGCAGCAGGATATCATTCAACCATCTACGTCAGAGTACGCTAGTCCGGTGGTGCTCATCAAGAAGCCAATCGGTAGCGATCGACTGTGCGTTGATTACCGTCGTCTAAACAAGCTGATCAAGAAGGAGACTTTTCCAGTACCAAATATTGAAAAGCGACTACAGCAGGCAAAGCGTTTCAAGTATTTTACCTCACTGGACTTGAATAGCGGCTATTATCAAATTTAAGTAGCACCTGAAAGCCGAAAGTTTACAGCTTTCATCACCACAGATGGACTTTACGAATTCAAGCGACTTTCGTTTGGGCTAACGAATGCCCCAGCTATTTTTAATCGACTCATGGCGGAGTTACAAAAGCGAGTGCAAAAAGAAGACATGATCCACTACATGGACGACATTCTAATTGGGAGCCAGACATTTGAAAAGATGTTCGAAAAGCTAGAACGAATTTTGACTGTACTGCGAGAGTGTGGACCCACTCTAAATCTGGATAAATGTAAGGTATACGAGTAGTCTATTACTTTTTTAGGTCATGAAATACATGCCGGAGGAATCAGTCCGGGAGCAGTCAAAAAGAATGCTATTGCCAGGTTTTCAACACCATCCAATATAACTGAGGTGCGACAATTTTTGGGTTGATGTTGATGTATAAGAAGCATAATCAACTCATTAAAAAGAAAAACCTAATGTGAGCCACTCAGTTCATCCCTTTACAGTTCAGAAGTGGGATATCTTGGAGTTGGTTATGCGAAAGGCAGAGGAATAGTCGGAAAACACCGAAAAAGCAGCAGAATCGTCGGCGAAAAGTTGGTAATGGGAAGCAGTCCCAGAGATTACTCGTTACTTTTGCGTGGCAAACGGATTCAACGGATTGAAAATTGGCATAAGGAAAAAAGTTTTGATTTTGATCGAGAAAAATGGTTAAAATTGCAGAACTGAAAGTGGACCAGTTGAGGTTTTTGTTGCGAGAACAAAACCAGACGCTTGCTGGGTCCAGAGCAGAGCTAGTACAGCGACTAGTAGAATTCCAGCAGTCGGAAGAAGTGGAGATGCCACAAGCCGATGGAATCATAAGTCAGCATGAGGAATCGCTGACGTCACAAGCAGCAGCTATATCACAACTGCAGAAAGAAATGACGGAGCTCAAGATGGTGCAGTTGGTGAGCATTCATACACAACATGCAGAGGCAGGAGAAAATCGACAGCAAAGATCAGAGGAGATCGTCAAGAACATACCAAAGAAAAGTAGTCCTATAGTACAGGCTACAAACAACGTACGACAAGCATCGGTAAAGGAAATCGAAGACACTTTGCCAGAATTTGATCCCGGAGACGACAACGCTATATCACTAAATCAATTCATCGGTTGTGTCAACAAAGTGGTTGGTGCATATCATTGGGACGAGAAGTTTTTGTTACTCGCAAGCTATACGAAGATTAAGGGTCCGGCCAACATGTGGTTCGATTCATCGCCAGTTGTCATACAACATGGAACGAGTTTGCGCAGGATTTAAAAAAGGAGTTCGGGGCAGCTCCCGACGAAGCAGAAGTTCACTTCAATATGGCCAACGCAACTAGACGAGCTAAGGAGACAGTGAAGGAGTACTGTTTCCGGATGTCTGCCCTTGGTCAGCGTTACAATCTTAGTGAAGCAGCTTTCATAAGATATGTTCGCGCAGGTCTACAGCACCGAGAGTTGCAAAACAGCATTGCAGCACTAAATTTTTTGACGATGAAGCAACTACGAGAGACAGCCGAATCTTATTTTGTAAACAGAGGCAGGTCGGTACCGAACAAGAAGGAGTTTGTCCAGAAGTTCAGACAACGACATGAAGCTAGAGAAAGCGCAGGAAGCTAAGATGTGCTTCAAGTGTGGAGAGCTAGGACACTTTGCTAATGTGTGCCCAAGTAAGGAGACGAAGTCTTGTTGTACTAAATGCAACACTTTCCATACTTTCAGCCAAGCTATACGAAGCTGACGACGACTATTTGCAGGAAGACATACTATTGGGACTGGATGTCATCATAAGCGCAAAGTTATCCCTGTTTGAGAAAGAGAGTACTAAAGTCTGAGCAGTTCACCACTAAATGCAACACTTTCCATACTTTCAGCCAAGCTATACGAAGCTGACGACGACTATTTGCAGGAAGACATACTATTGGGACTGGATGTCATCATAAGCGCAAAGTTATCCCTGTTTGAGCAAGAGAGTACTGAAGTCTGAGCAGTTCACCACGATGAAGTCAATTTGAGCGGAAGCAGCACCCACAAACTGCTAGTCAATATGCAGAACGATCAGGATCGACGCCGAATGAGTCACTTGTTGGAGAAGTTCGCTGATGTTTTTTCTACGGGATTGCAAGGAATCGGAAAAACAAATATTGTTCAAGCTAGCATAGTTGTTGAGAGCGGTCACGTAGTATCACAGGCACCATACCGAATTCCCGAACCAAAGAAAGAAATTGTCGGCAAGATGTTGGACGAGTTATTGCAGCAGGATATCATTCAACCATCTACGTCAGAGTACGCCAGTCCGGTGGTGCTCATCAAGAAGCCAATCGGTAGCGATCGACTGTGCGTTGATTACCGTCGTCTAAACAAGCTGATCAAGAAGGAGAATTTTCCAGTACCAAATATTGAAGAGCGACTACAGGAGGCAAAGCGTTTCAAGTATTTTACCTCACTGGACTTGAATAGCGGCTATTATCAAATTTAAGTAGCACCTGAAAGCCGAAAGTTTACAGCTTTTATCACCACAGATGGACTTTACGAATTCAAGCGACTTTCGTTTGGGCTAACGAATGCCCCAGCTATTTTTAATCGACTCATGGCGGAGTTACAAAAGCGAGTGCAAAAAGAAGACATGATCCACTACATGGACGACATTCTAATTGGGAGCCAGACATTTGAGTAGATGTTCGAAAAGCTAGAACAATTTTTGACTGTACTGCGAGAGTGTGGACTCACTCTAAAACTGGATAAATGTAAGGTATACGAGCAGTCTATTACTTTTTTAGGTCATGAAATACATACCGGAGGAATCAGTCCGGGAGAAGTCAAGAAGAATGCTATTGCTAGGTTTGCAACACCATCTAATATAACTGAGGTGCGACAATTTTTGGGTCACACCGGTTATTTTCGTAAGTTTGTTGCCGGATATGCCATTAAATAAGAGCCTTTGCGCATGCTACTGCGAAAAGCACAGCCATTCAAATGGGAGCAGCGACAAAAAGACGTGTTTGCCGAGCTGAAGAGAAGGCTGACGTCGTATCCTGTTATCACAGGATCGTTTGGTAGATACCAGAATGAAGACGGTATCTGCATTAGATTAATAAGGCCAGAGGTGGCGAATAAGAGGAACGAGATTTTTAGTTAGTTTAGATGTGTTCGTTGGTGTATAAGAAGCATAATCAACTCATTAAAAAGAAAAACATAACGTGAGCCACTCAGTTCATCCCTTTACACTAGACAGAGTATGCGGTATATTTACCTATGTATTTCCCAATTGCTTCACTCTGTCAACCGCCGCTCAAAAATACTGGCAGAATACTAAAGAAATATTAAAACAAATAAAAATAAAATTTGATAAATGATACAAATGCTTATTTAAAATCGGAATACTCAAAACAATTTTAGTAGAATGTTTTCATAAAGAAGAATATAGAATGGTAGTAGAAATTTTTTTTTTAAATAACCATATTTCCTGGTTAATTGGAGTTAGTGCTAAGATTATGTCCTAAGTTCGTTCTGAATATTTCATATTGGTTAATTTAACGTAACAAAGTGTTACTACAAACGAACTACAAAAGCTCCAACGATAGGTTCCAAAGCGAAACAAACAAAAAGAATCCGAAAAAAAGAAAATAGTAATAGTGCGTCATTTGCAACTAAATAGAAAATCCTACTAAGAAAATTAAATGTATTCAATAAATTAAAGCGCTAACTTTACGTTGCGCCACATAACAAAACATGGTCAACATAAAACACAACAAAAAATGCTCAATACAAGTGAAACCAAAATTGTTTCCAAATCAAAACTAAATAAAATACAGATTGGAGCCTGCTGGAGGACTCTCTAGGCATCTAACATCTAACAAAGCTCAATTGCTGCTGTTTCTGGCGATAGTCCGGCACATTCCGGAGCATGAATACGGCTGCGAAGAGCCCGTAGAGGGACAAGAGCATGATTAGCACGGGGAAGGAGAAGACGATGTGCGCCATCCGGATTTTGCGATTCTCTATCGGTGGTACGTAGACAAAGCCACCGTTCCAATTCTTGTACTTGGATTTTTCTCCAACGTAGTCGTCTTTGCAGAGACAAGAGTTTTAATGTTCACCATTGAGTGGTGGAAGCAGCGTCCTCCGTTAAGGCAAAAGTCGGCCTTATATTCTGTGCTGCATGGGAGTAGCTAGACCATGGTAACGCTCTTCCTTTTGCCTTCATCCCCTGATAGTTGAGTTGTTGGGTTCAAGGCGAGCGTACTGGATGCGCTCTTGTAGGGTGGCGGCTCTCCAGTATGCGTAACGGTGGTCGCTGGTGTTGTCGTAATCTCCGGGCTAGCAGGTGTGCTGCTGTCAACGGTTGACCAGGTGTCAGTACTGGAGCTGAGGATCTCGAAAGCCACAGTAGACTCGGCAAACGTATCAACGGATTGAGCTCCAATGTTTGAGTCCAGATCTGTATTGGCTATCGCAGCCTCCTGGACTGCAGCTTGAGACTGATGCTTATTACCGCATTGAAAGAGAGTTTTTTAGAAAAACATTGGACAGAGGAAAACAATTTAGGGCAAATAAAACTTAAAGACAACCTTAATAAAAAACTAATATAATTTGGAATGGAACAATTCAGAATCACACAAAATAAACGACTCTGATAATAAACTACATTTAGAAGACCCCACTCCAAAACGAGAAGCCCAGCTAGACTTTTTTGAGCGGCTCCCACTGCATACGTACAACCCACGTCTTGGCCAACTGACCGAGGGGCGCTGCCGTTTATCGTACGGGTCGAATCGCCGGGATAGATCTGAGACGAGGAATAAGTATTTTAAAAAGGTCACGAGGAAGAGATGCGTTGTTGCTCTCTTAAGTAGGAAAGAATAGAAGATTTCATGCAAGAGTTCTGTGATCATGCTGGGCATATTTTGGCCTGCATAAGCTAAGAAATAAGGAAAAGAAAGTTTAAAAGATCCTAAAAGGAACGTATAATTTTAAAAGACTTAAAAGGTTTACCATTGAAAAGGTTATTGATGAAAACTATACTCATCATAGTCCTTCGGTTTAGTAGCGATGGAAGTTTATTAAGAGGAGTCTACGTCGATAAGACGGGATTGCACATACTTGCATCCCAGTTTAGACCCCTAAGATTGTACGAACTAAAGATATATATAGAGTTTTAGTTATATAAGGGTCATTAAATACCTTTGACCTTTTTTTAATGAAGGCAAGCACACCATTGACTTTATTACTCATTCCCGATATGTGGTTGGTAAATTTAAGCTTGAAGTCTGATAGGTGTAATTGGACACCAAGGTAGTTAACATACGTTAATATTTCTAGGGCAGTCCCATACATAAAATAAGTGGCCTGGATAGGGCTTAAGCGATCGAATGAGTTTTAAGTTTTAAGTCATTTTCAGAACACCAATTTTGGAACTTGTCCAGATCGGACTCAAGTTTGTATTAGGCAGAGGAAGATTTATATTGAAGACTCAGATTAACGTCATCTGCGCACAAACCTACACGAGAGTTTGGTAGAGCAAAGGCAAGTTATTTTTGAAAATGTTAAAAAGTTAAACTAAAGGCCGGAGATGGCTTCTTTTAAGGACTCCAGATGGAGCTCGGACTAGGTAGGAGAATACATCTTTAAAAAGGATGTGTTGGGTTCCAGCTGTTTGAAGGATATTTTGGAAGCCATCAATAACAAACGATGTTAGCTCCCAGTTAGTGCAGGTGGAGCGACGCCTAATAAAACCATGATGGCATGGAGATATGATTGAGAAACAGAGGTGTTGCAGATGAGGGGTAATAATTTTTTTTAAAAAGCTTTGGAATTCCTGACAATTTTGAGAGTCCTTTATGATTGGAAGAATCAGATTTTTTCTTTTGCATGCAGGGGAATTATAAAGATATCCTTCCACATATGGGGAAATATCGATGTTTCCAGAGATAAGGTGAAAAGCTTTGAAAGAGGTTTGCACAATGACTCAGCATAATTCTATAACACACAGCCTGGTACTCCATCGGGACCTGGTGAAAGTACCGGTTTAACCTTTAAAAGATCCGATAACAAACTGCGCTCGGAGATAGATGGACCAAAAACAAGATTGGCTCGTATATGTAAGAAATAGTACAAGGTGAATACGTTGCTTGAAACAATTTTGCGAATAGGTCTGCAATGGCTTGATCCGTATTGGCAAAAGAATTTTCAAACGAGAGCAAAAAAGGAGGAGATTTGTAATATGTTTAAGATTAATTGGGCGCATTGTAAACCAATGGGAATTGTTTTTAACGGACGGATTCTTCCACGGCACACATATATCGATCTTCGGGGGTCACCAGGGGCAGGGCTCTGAAGAGGGTGATTCCATTTGGATCGGATACAAAACAAAAGTCTAGAAGCCGACCTAATGAATTTCTGACATGGTTAGTTTATCCTAAAGATATGTCAAACATGGCAGTAGTTAAATAATGGTGTTTCGCAAGTGATAAAGCTGTAACTTTATCGATATTTGACCTGATATTTTAAAGTCACCCAGAAGCACCAACTAGTTTCCTCCCCTTATTTTTAAACTTTTGTAGGTCAACATATGCCCAGCATGACCCTTTCAGGGTATTATGTTCTGACTACAATAACCTCTATCAAATCATTTCGCAGAACTCTTGCATGAAATCCTCTATTCTTTTCTACTTAAGAGAGCAACAATGTAACTATTCCTCGTAACCTTTTTAAAATACTTATTCCTCGTCTCGGATCTATCCCCGCGATTCGAGCCGTACGCCCCTCGGTCGGTTAGGCGAGAGCCGCGAAAAAAAAAAAAATTACAACAAAAACAAACATCCTAAAATATGGCATACTGCCCCAATATTCATTCGTCCTCACCTCTAACCGATTCGGCATGGGAAATGGTATTTTCGTTGTAATTCTATTTACACGTTGATAGATTACACAAAGGCGATATTCCCCGTTCTTTTTCTTGATCATCACAATTCCAGATGCGTACGGCGAGTACGAGGGACAAATAATGTCGTTTTCGAGGAGTTCGGCAATGATGTTGGAGACTGCGGGCGAAGTGCGAATGGAGTTCGGGAGAGCTTTAGCGTTTTCGTTGATTGTATTTTCGATTCGTTGGGTTTCGCTGGTTGAACTTTGTGAATCGAGCGCGATCCGTAGTACGTTTTTAATGATACACTATCTGTTTTCAATGATGAGCTTATTTCCGTAGCCGCACAAAATATCCTAGCCCAACAAAATATTTTGTGATAATAGGTGGTACTCCACAATCAGTAATCGACAGCATGTGAAAATTTTATGACAGTTGGAACATTTATTCGTGAGTTCCATCTTTTTGTTAGACTTAGTTTTCTTATCGTACCACTGGTATAACATTTTACTTCGTTGTGGGCAAGTATGCCGTAATGTCGAAAAGAAGGTCGATAGAGGAAGAATAATTATTTGATATCTTCAGCTTCAGATCGTATTCGTTGATTCGGTTCATGATGTGAGTACAAATCTCAGCAGCCTGCAGGGTTCCTTTACATCCCATGGATAACATTTTGTAGAAATATTCTTGAGGCGTTTCAATATCTCTAAAGCTTTGTTGATGATGATACTTAGCGTCGTATTCGGTTGCTGCTTCGTTGACGTAGTAAGTTTCTGGAGGCTGTCCAGCTTTGCGTCTTATGTACCCCTGAGCCCAGATATATTTGGTACCTTTGGCGTATGCGTGTTGTGAATTTTGCTGTGGCTTTTGCAGAGCTTTGCAAAATAGGCGGGTTGCGAGGGAAGGGGAACGTTTGCATTCGTATATGTGGGTGCGAAATTTGCCATTATTCGTGGTTCGTTGCCATGGACGTGCGGCTTCGACTCGGTGCGTTTTTGATGCGTTGTATGTGCGTGCAAACTAGAGCCAACGTAGGGCTGAGACGTAGCCGAATAAACTTGCTGGTACATGTTTACCTGTAGCTGAAACGTAGCCGAATAAACTTGGTGTCGAGACGTTGCACTGTTGTCTGGGTTGTCAGTTCCTACAAAGATCATCTGCGCTTAAGGTTCCGACAAACACAATAGCGGAAATAGATCAATGCAAAAGAAACAAGGCAAGATTAGCATTAAATCTACCATGCAATCACAATCACTAACAATCACACATCGGCTGCCGCTGATAAGAGCTATAGATGCTGTTAAGTCATAGGTTTTAAATTATCAAATAAATACAATCAGCTCATAACGTAAAAAGTAAACGCTGACCCAAAGAACACTACAGCAAAAACCTCACAAAAAACTGCTGACGCTCGAATTGCTCCAATCAACAGTATATTGTAACACACGCACTATTAAAATTGGGAACTTATAATTTTGTTTTATGCTCTAATTCCATTAATTTACCACCTAAGGAATATCAATGTATCTACTTATCTATAAATAATGAATTTTAAAGCAAATAAAATCAGTCTCAGACAAACTCTTTCAGAACTTTCAGCTACTACCTCTCCAACGTCCGATTTGTTCAAGTGCAAGTTGCGACAACAAACCAGCAAACCATTGCAAACCCTTTTTAAATACCCTACCTAGCAATTGGTTTATGTACCTTTTTGCTCAATTCAAGGATTAACATTTTGGTGACCCCGACGTGATCCTGCCAGCCCAGGATCACACATCAAGGACTTTACGAAGTAACATGTTGGTGAAGCCGTAATCGGTTGGACAACAAGTCCAGCACCTGAAAAAAAAAGAAGACTCCTTCCAAACAAGGACGCAGGGTCTTCCTTTAATCGGTACATTAAAAGGATACCACAAAAAGGGACAGTCAATTTTAAGGACGTTTCCAATGCTACTAGCACGCTAGCAGCAAATAAAACACTCCCAACGGTCAGAAACGAAGAGCGAAAAGATGGAAAAGGGATTCAATGCCCCAAAAATCCAAGAACATGCCTCAGATAACGCTAAGGATCAAGAGCTTGGCAGCGTTTCATGGACAATGATACAAAAATAGATGCGCAGGCCAAAACTGAAAATTACCGGAAATATGCGGATGATCTCCGGACCAATTTTGAAAAATACTGCGACATCTCCAAGGCCGGTCGAGACAAGTGTATGCAAGGCCCGAGTCACAGCGAAGAGGCTGGAGAACAAGAAAACAATGAAGCTCAACAACACCGCAACACCGCACCAACCTAAGCAAGGGGTTGCGGGATTATGTCGCAGGCAAGGAGAACAAATTGAATCCGTCGAAGCCGCGTTACATGAGCTCAGATCAACCAAGGGACAAGTCCAAGACACCCACTTAAGAATCTATGAGGAATTCGAAAATCCCATAGTAAGCGGGTACAACAAAGCAGCCTATTTGCAACTGCACTCGGAAGTACAGAGCGCTCTCATGGCCAACATAAGCCCAGCGCCAGCAGCCAGCATAGCTGATGTACAAATGGCACGTATAAATATTCCAAAGTTTGATGGGGATATAATGAAATGGAAACAATTCCATGACCTTTTTTCATGCATGGTCCATGACATGACTGCGCTGTCAGGAAACGCAGAGAGGTTAATTCGCCACATTGAATTAAAGGAAGACAGCTATTTACTTGCATGGCGCATAATAATTGGGTCGTACGACAATCCTCGGCAGATAGCAAACACTGTCATCAGTCGGTTACTGCATCAGAGCCCAATTTCTGACAGTGCCAAATCGATACAGAAGCTGTATATCACCACCCTAGAGACCCTTGCATCAATAAAAGGCTTAAGGATCAACGTATCCACCTGGGATGCGTTTCTAGTAGTCTTGTTTACCGATAAGCTTGACATTACTAACAGGGGTCTGTTTGAGCAGACTATTGGAAACTCAGTAGAAATACAGACCCTCCAATCCATGTTGGAATTCCTCTAGCAACGAGTTAGAGTCTTGGGCTCAGGTAAGACTACGCTCACAGCCAAAAGAGAGTCAAGGAATCCGACGTGCGCATCTACCACGGCGGGAAAATCAAACTCCTGCTCCTATTGTAAGGCACTGTCCCATGCCATTTATAAATGCGACGAGTTTCGAGCCAGACCCATTCTCGAACGATTAAACTGGGTACAAAGGCAGAAAATGTGTGTCAACTGTTTTAAAACGGATCACAAGGCTAGAAAGTGCAAGGGCAGAAATTGTTTTAAATGCGACAAGAGGCATCATACCCTATTGCACCTTGAAACCACCAATCATCAGTCTGCTGCTGTAGGTGCGGCAAGTAATAAAAGTTACAACCTTCTTGCCACCTTTGCGGTGGCAATAAACGGCCGTCCAGGCAATAAACGGGCAGACGGCGAACTTCCGTGCATTGCTAGACTCAGGATCTCAAATTAATTTGATTACTGAACGAATGGCATAAATGTTGTCATTAAAGCGGCATGATACTCAGCTTCAAATCGAAGGCATCGGTGGACTACCTAAATTGAGCAAGGCCAGAGTAACGTTACTCGTCAAGGCCCTTCATGGGGATTACGAAGAATACCTAGAACCGTTCGTTCTCCCTCACATCATAGCTGATCAACCAGCTCAGCCGATATCTCGTTGTGATTTTAACTTATCCAATGAGCGTCCATTGGCAGACCCACATTTTGAAAGACCTGGACGAATAGATCGGCTAATTGGTGCCAAGCATTATTACTCGCTACTGCTGCCGAATCAGGAGAAGATAGGTCAAAAAGGCGCCATGCTCCAAAACACGAGGTTTGGATGGATAGTAGCAGGGAGATTAGAGTCCAAGATCTGCTCATCCATAGTATGTGGAGCAAGCGTCGGCGAAGAAACTGATGCATTGATCGACAAATTCTGGAAGTTAGGCAGCCTAGACACCCATACCAAGCAGCGATCACCCTCAGAAGCACATTCTGAAAAACATTTTGTGAACAATCTAAAGAGATCTGAAGATGGAAGATTTATTGTAAAGCTTCCTTTTGCCGAACCTTCTTCAGCCCTGGGGGAGTCGCTGCAGACAGCGACATCAGAAGGTTCCTAACGCTCGAACGAAGGCTAACAGGCGACATTAGAAATGAATACTCCGAGTTCATGGCAGAATATGAAAGATTGGGGCATATGAAACTTGTGCCATCAAAAAATCTGCCAAAAGAACATTACTTCATACCTCATCATTGTGTTCTTAAACCTGATAGCAGCACCACGAAGCTACGAGTAGAATGATATATTGCATTGTTAAATCATTTAGTACTTCGATCACTTCGATAAGAGTATCCGCTAGGATCGGCGGCACTCGACAAGGATTTTACGTAGATGACTGTCTGATGGGCGCAAACACGATCGCAGAAGCTGTACAAATGCAACAATAACCAAACAAGATACTGCTGCCACACGGTTTCAAACATGCGGAAGTGGTGCTCGAATAATGCGGACGTACTAAAAGGAATACCTAGAGAAGACATTGTGAATAATGTCAATTGTGAATAATGGATGAAACACTAGAGCATTATAGTGTCAAAACACTTGGGCTTATATGGATGCCCACTGAAGATCAACTCTGTGGTAGGACTCAAAAGAGCGAAGCCTCAGTCATACATAACCAAGCGAGGGGTGTGCTCAGAGC